>JAHPZR010035481.1:0-12500 GCA_019787425.1 Platygyra sinensis
CTGAGTTGACAATCTCTCATATTAATTTTTTGTGTTTGTTGCTGATACTTTAACTCAACAACATTTGTATTTGTTTTAGCCATAATTTATTCTACAAGAGTCCAGAGTGCTGTTTACATAGCCAAAGATTCTCTTCACCAAAAAAACCATGTGCTCCAAAAAACCATGTGTTCAAAATCCGGGTTCTTAAGTTTTTCTACTTAGTACTTCATGTAATGCGGCAGTAACAGTGTTTTAGTACACACTTCAGTTAAAAGCCTTTGAACACAGAATGATGTATTTTTTTTTGCTTATTGAAAGTTGGAAATACATCATTCTGTGTTCGCAAGCTAACGCTGTAAGGATTGCAGTGCAAAACCTACTATTTTGTATGGGTTTACTGTAATGATTTGATTTAGCGCCCTCCCAATAAGCGCCCCCTTCCGAATAAGCGCCCCTCTTTGAATGTGTTTTTGTTAATAAGCGCCCCCATTCTTATAAGCGCCCTATTCTAATAAGCGCCCCTGTTCTAATATTACAGCGCCTTCAGAATATATATCAAACATGGTTCATCTTCCTTTAATAGCCGGCGTACCGTACGTAATAATGCATTACAAAAACAGTGGTTTTCGTCTGAGTTTCTCAACTGTTATGTCCATGTGAGTACATAATTCCTTCAAACGAATAATCTGTTCTTCAAATTTTGTGGCGATTGCTCTGCTGGTTGTTCTCGCTAGGAACGCTCCGGGGACAACAAGTCCGTTTTCCAGTCTTCTTGATCCAGTCACTTTGACCTGTACTTTATTCTCATGGAGGGCTTTGAGAAATGTGAATATAAGGAAGGAAAGTTCCATCGGCATCGAATAGATATACTCACGAACATTCAACGTACCGTACTTGTATACTTGTTACAGCTACGGTATATAAAATGAAGAATTCTTTTGAAAGTAACTGAACTTTGAACAATTTGTTACTGTTACAGTTTCTGTTATTGTTAGTTATTTTAATATTTATTAAAGTTATGCTTTAACCATTTGAATGTTTCTCAAAAACTTAAATAAGCGCCCTGTCCTGAATAAGCGCCCTGTCTCGAATAAGCGCCCTCCCTTGAGGTACCAAAAGTAAATAAGCGCCCCGGGCGCTAAATCGAATCATTACGGTAAGCCTAAAGCTAAAAAATATCATATTTTTAATATTTGAGAGCAGCTCATGAGTGATCATTGATGAGAAAACCAATCAGATTTGGTGATTTCTCAATAGAATACAATTCAGCTGCTACTAAATGGTGATAATTAATCATATGAAGATCAGAAATTTTTATTTTGACCAGGGGATTGAAGGATCGTCAGTCTCTTCTATGCACCTTCCTATTTTATACAAGAAAAAATGATTCACTACACAGTGGCATAAAATTGATTTATTTTTAATTAACAGTGCTGTTACTGCAGGACTGGGTAACATTGTATCTCAAAAGATCGTCAAACGTGGAAAAGGTGAACTTGTTGATTACAGACCAGTGATAGCCTTTTCAACTTTTGGGTAAGTGTGTGCTATAAAATATACAGTTTTTAAATGTTTTTCAGTATAGCAGGGTTTATCTAGTCGTATGAGTAGAACATTAAAAGATAAAAATCCAAACTTAACTTATCTGCTTTAATTTGTAAATGATGAGTAAAAAGTAAAATAAATAGACAATTACTCAGTAGCTTTTTTGGACCAAATATTGAAAGCCAAAAATAGGATTAATTTTCAAGTAACAGGGGAAACTTGGGAAAGTTTTTTTTTTTAGTTTTTCTTACCATGACATATGTGGTTTTTTGTTCATTTACCACCATTTGTTTGCAAATTTTAAAACTTCGGTCTTGCATCCTAAGAACGGGGTTGATTGTATGGCCTTTTTTTCATGACAGATTTTGCGTAACAGGTCCTCTGATCCACTACTTCTACGAGGCCCTAGATAAAATTATCCCCCGGCAAGTGTCGTATTCCAAGGCCAAGAGACTACTTGTTGACAGAGGCCTGTTTAGTCCTCTCTTTCTGTTGTTGTTCTTCTATGTTGTTGCAATCCTCGAGGTAAGTTGTCTTAAGCATCATGAGTACTCTCAATTTAGATCTTTAGGTGCAAGTGAGTATACTATACTTGCACTTCATGTATGTCATCCTTGTCATGAATGTGACAGGAATAAACCCACCTTCAGAATAATAAAAGTTTGAGTGACTCTGAGGCTGTGATGATAGTGGTAAATGTATCATTAGCTACGAAACCATAACACTTTGCCATGGCTGTGCTCTAAAAGCATCCGGGTGCCTCAGGTGACTAAGTTTTGCCTTTGCCTCTAGGTGACTGGAAAAATGTACTTTTTTCATGTAAGATTAGTTAAGACCTGGGTACGCAGAATTTTATTCTTACAAACCTCTGGCCTCCTCATAATTTTTATTACACCATAGCTGTGGCAGAAATCAAGTATTGCACTGGATTAAATGGAGGAAAACAATTTTTTTTGGTGATGATGACAATGTATCTTAAAAAGTGTATGTTAAGCTTAGAAAAACATTTTCTGAAAATGGTACTGCACACTGTAAAACTACAGTTAGTATTCTTTAATCACAGGGGAAATCCCATAAGGAAGCAATTGTCAAGATAAGGCAGATGTATTGGACTGCCCTGAAAATGAGCTGGAGAGTGTGGATTGTGTTTCAATATGTCAACCTCAACTATATCCCCAGACAGGTAACTACAACATGTTTAGTGCCAAACCCAAAGCAGTTTTATTTACAGTGTGGTTACTATAGTGCCATCTGATGGCTGTTATTTTTATCTTTTTACAAGTGAAATTTTGCTGCATGTTAATGGGTTATGCTGTGTTCAGAGTAGAAGCTGCTTTGATGCAGTACACGTATCATGATTATTAATAATAATTTGCTATTTATCACCAAAGTAGTATTACAGGTACTGAGTTAGCCTGCCTGCCCCTCCAATTTTAATTTATTCAAAATGGCCACCAACAAAAGTTTGAGAAATCGTGACGTCATGACCACCTGACCATTTCCTCACAGTGGTAAAGAAGGGTGGACCCAGTGGTGAAGTTAACCCTAACCCTAACCCTAAAAGGCTTAACGCAAACCCTAAGGCTAAGGCTAACCCTAATGCTAACCCTAACCCTAAGGCTATCCCAACCCCAGGGCTCAAAATTAACTTTTTCTTTCGGGAGCCAGCTGGTGACTAACCGAAAAATTATTTTATATATAACTTACACAAAAACACGACTTTATACCTTACTTTGCATGCAAGAAAAGTCCGGCACAATTGAAGAATGAAAACAATTAGAAACAACACAAGTAAAATCTAGTTATAAAGTTACTGTAAGTTGTTCTCAGGTGACATGTCTCTGGTCCGAAGATGCTGGTTGTCTCCATAATCATGTTAAATGAAGCGAAGCATAAAACGTTTGGCTGATCTCCAGTGTAATAGCCACAGCTGACGTCACGTTTGGCTTATTCGACTTTGTCACATAAAAATTTTCTCATGGCTCCTAATTTTTTTTTATAGTTCTCTGGTTGTCGTGGTTAAATAAAGGCTACGAGTCCACAGCTTCTACGCTCGTGATAGTGGAATGTCAACTTGAGGATCTAGCATAAATTATCAGTTATTTTGACCTTTTTTGAATTCGACAAAAATACGTGTGCATGATTGTCCGTATAGAGTCGTTAACAGTGATCATATGCAAATTTCCTTCGGAGTGAAAATAATTCGTTCTTTTTATGATTGTTATTTTGTTGAAGGAAGTTTGGCGCAGACAAGCATGTCCTTGAGAGATTTTTTCCTTCCTGTAAGATACAATCGGTGGCTGATTAAAGATTTCTTTTAGCCTAGGCTGTTGTTGAATCATGTGCCAGTGTCTCATGAGAATCTTTTTAAGATTCGGTGCGGCTGGATTGTAAGATGTAACAAATGGCAGAATCTCTTTAGTTTGTTTTGTTGCGAAGAGCCTCTTTTTGGTCACAGAACTGAACTTCAGTCAGAATTTTTTGAACGAATGTTAAGGGATAGCCTCTTTGGCAGAGTCTTTGTTCGAATTCTCGTTTATACGTTTCAAAGTTTTCTTTGACTGAGTTAGTTCTTAAGAGACTTAACATTTCTCCTTTTATAAAACCCTTTTTTGAGTTAAAGGGATGGCAAGATGAGAAGTGTGTATACTGAAACGTTTTAGTAGGCTTGAAATGTGTTTGTAAATCTAAGATTTTGTGAGTTGAATGACAGGGTCCTTTGAAGACCTCGGTGTCAAGGAAAACAGCGCGTTCTGATGACATTTCACAAGTGAACTTAATTGATTGGTGGAAGGAGTTAGTGAAGTTTACGAATTCGGAAACTTCTTTGATAGGAATGTTCCACAATCATGAAAATATGTCATCGATAAATCTTTTCCAAACTAGAGGCTTGAAAGGGCTAGCCGTAAGTAGTCGATTTTCATAATCTGCCATAAAAATAACAGAGAAAGCGACCGCCATTTTGGTTCCCATAGCAATGCCGTGAGTTTGTAAGAAATGTCTTTTGTTGCATTTGAAAGAATTTTCTTCAAGTACGAGCCACATGAGTTCCCGCAAATCATTTGTGGGAATTGGTAGTTTTTGCTCATAATGATCTTCATAGTGACGGCAGATAACATCAATTCCTTCTGATTGAGGAATGTTTGTGTATAGGGAACTAACGTCTAGCGTAGCTAATATTACATCGTCTGGAATTTGCGTGTTTTCCACAAAGTTAGTAAAATCGGTAGTGTCTTTAAGGTACGACTCCTGTTTAGTAGCAATTGGTTGTGAAAGTGAGTCAACGAAACTGGAAATACGTTCTGTGAGGCCGCTACTACCAGAAACAATTGGTCTGCTGACCAGTGTTTTTTTGTGAATCTTAGTCAGTGTATAGAACTCTGGTATTCGCAGCTGTTTGAGGTCTGTTGTTAACCACTTGTGAGTCATTTTGTCAATGTGGCCCGAACAAAATATTTTGTAGACTATTGCATTGACTTTTCGGGATGTTTCTTGCACAATAGGAGATGCGAGAGGCTTGGTTCTTGTGGTTCTCCTGGTTCTCGTTGGTCTCGTGGTTCTTGTGGTTCTTGTGGTTCTTGTGGTTGTCGTGGTTCTCATGGTTCTCTGGTTCTTTCTTGGGTTCTTCTAGTTCTCATGGTTCTCTTGGTTCTTGTATTTCTTCTGGTTCTTGTGGTTCTCTGGTTCTCGTGGTTCTTCTGGTTCTTGTGGTTCTCTGGTTCTTGTGGTTCTTCTGGTTCTTGTGGCTCTCTGGTTCTCGTGGTTCTTCTGGTTTTCTAGTTCTTGTGGTTCTTGTGGTTCTCATTGTTCTCGTGGTTCTCGTGGTTCTTGTGGTTCTCTGGTTCTTGCAGTTCTTGTGGTTCTCATGGTTCTCGTGGCTCTCGTGGTTATCTGGTTCTTGTGGTTCTCATGGTTCTCTGGTTCTTGTTTTCTGGTTCTTGTGGTTCTCTGGTTCTTGTGGTTCTCTGGTTCTTGTGGTTCTTGTGGTTCTTGTGGTTCTCTGGTTATCGTGGTTCTTCTGGTTCTTGTGGTTCTTCTGGTTCTCGTGGTTCTCTGGTTCTTGTGGTTGTCGTGGTTCTTGTGGCTGTCGTGGTTCTCTGGTTCTTGTGGTTCTCATGGTTCTCTGGTTCTTGTGGTTTTTGTGGTTCTCGTGGTTCTCGGTGTTCTCTGGTTCTTGTGGTTCTTGTGGTTCTTGTGGTTCTTGTGGTTCTTGTGGTTCTTGTGGTTCTTGTGGTTCTCTGGTTCTTGTAGTTCTCGTGGTTCTTGTGGTTCTCATTGTTCTCGTGGTTCTCGTGGTTCTTGTGGTTCTCTGGTTCTTGCGGTTCTTGTGGTTCTCATGGTTCTCGTGGCTCTCGTGGTTATCTGGTTCTTGTGGTTCTCATGGTTCTCTGGTTCTTGTGGTTCTTGTGGTTCTTGTGGTTCTCTGGTTATCGTGGTTCTTCTGGTTCTTGTGGTTCTTCTGGTTCTCGTGGTTCTCTGGTTCTTGTGGTTGTCTGTGGTTCTCTGTCGAGCCATCCCTCACTGGGACGCGTTTTAGGGCGTTTTGTGTTTTCGGGCTATGCGGTTCGCTGTTTTTTATAGGGCTCTTAGGGTTAGGGCTTGGCATTAGGACGAAGGTTCGCCAGCCCACCCTTAGCAACCACAGCCGACCCGAACCCCCAATCACCAGATCCTCCCCCCTTGGACAAACCCCCTCCCGCTTTAAGGGGTTCCCCTTAGGATTTAGCCATCACAACATCCATGGCTCATCCCACACACTTTGGGCACATATACAAACCCTCTCCGATTGTTACAGGGGTTCGCCTGAGGATTAGCTATCACATCCATGTCTCACCCGTTGGGCCAAACAAAAAACCCCTTTCGCTTTAAGGGTTTCCCCTAGGATTAGGGCCACATTCTATGTCTCACGGTCTTTGGGCCAAAACAAGCCCCCATGTTTTTAAGTGGGTGGGCCTTAAGTATTAAGTTGCCACATTTCATGGTCTCACGCCTATCAGGGCCAAACAAAATCCCCTGCTTTGCAAGAGGTGTTACCCTTTAGGATTAGCGCCTACATCCATCGTCTCAACCCTTTGCGCCCACACAAAACCCCCCCGCTTTAAGGGGTTCGGCCTTAGGATTAGCACCACATCCATGCCTCACCCTTTGGGCCAAACAAACCCCCTGCTTTAAGGGGTTCACCTTGGGATTAGGGTTAGCGTTTTTAGGGTTAGTGTTAGCGTTAACTTCACCACTGGGTTCAGGCTCAAAATTGCGACTCACTGGTCGCCAATGCGACCAAAAATTGAGCACTGGGGACTAAATTTTCAGAACTGGTCACCAGCTGGCGATTCGTATTTTGTCTGATAACTAAGAAAACCACGACACAACATTTGTTTTTAAATCTTTTTATTAGGAAATCAATCGCATACGGTAGCTAGTATACAACTCTCCTTTCCGTTCCTAGTAAAATCATGTCTGAACATTGCAAGAGAATGGAAAAAATTGAATGTATTTTGACCCGTTGATACTACATTTATGGCACGCCATATTGTTTCAGGCGGCTTCTTCTCCGGTCAGAGACTGGTACAAGCAATGTGGTTGTGTAGGGGCCTGGGCTAAGTGTGGCGTTTATCGGCAGCGAAAAGGCGTTGTAGGCTCGATTACCAGCCGCTGTTCGGGGAGGGTTAGACCAGACAAGAGAGAACGGCGAAAATCAGCCTGAAGGCATTGAGAGTTGAAAATAAAAACGGCAGTTCAAAGAATTGAAGTAGCAAAGGGAAAATACACAAGGACCTGTGTTTGTCTCACAAAGAAAACCATGGACTTAAACATTTTGGCTGATCTCCAGTGTAATAGCCACAGCTGATGTCTCATTTCGCTTATTCGACTTTGTCACATAAAATCTTCTCCTGGTTCGTTATTTTTTCTATAGTTCTCTGGTTCTTCTGGTTCCCGTGGTTCTCTGGTTCTTGTGGTTCTTGTGGTCTCTGGTTCTTCTGGTTTCGTGGTTCCGGGTTGTCTGGTCTTGTGGTTCTTGTGGTTCTTGTGGTTGTTCTGGTTTCTTGTGGTTCTTGGTTCATGTGGTTATCATGGTTCTTGTGGTTTTGCCAGTTCTTGTGGTTCGGTTACCCTGTTGCAATAGTTGCCAGATCTCCAGCGATTGGCACGGCATGTGACCTTTCCCGCTCAATTTCAAGATGGCAGGCGAGGAAGAATTCGTTCCGTTCAGGATCTTGTAAAAAGGGTTTCCAGTGTTTTTGTTTCCCATTCCAAGAGGTTGTTCCACAAAGTGTTATAGAGTGGTTCAATATTTTGCAAGAAGTCAAGGCACCACCAGGGAGCTGTTGTTAGTCAGTGCACTCACATCGACGAGTGCTTTGATCGGCAAAACAAGCACTTGAAGTCTTTCCGTCCTACGAGGAAAAAGGAAACTTGTTGTCCATTGCCGTGGCACAATCAGGGTCTGGAAAATCACCCGCGTGCCATCACGGTGTATTGATCCCATTGTGGAACACTTGGAAGCTAAACTTGGGAAGAGCATCGCCCTGGACGAGACCTCAGCGAACGGTTTATTCCCACTTGTGTCTGGTACTCAGTTCCAATTTTGTGTATTGACGATGCACATTCGTTTTTGACCAAAATCTCCGGTGCATCTAAGTCAAACCAAGTGAATCTCAGTATGGAGAGGCTTTGCAAATGCTTCGATGGCGATTGTTGGTACATCCTAAAGGGAAGCAAGGGCAAACGCAGTGGTGTTTCCTCTACAAGGGCCTCACTTACAAGAGAACCAGAAGAACCAGAGAACCATGAGAACCAGAAAGAACCACCAAGAACCACAAAACCACAAGAACCAGAGAACCACGAGAACCACGAAGAACCACGAGAACCACAAGAACTACATGAGCCACAAGAACCAGAGAACCAGAGAACCACGAGAACCACAAGAACCACAAGAACCACAAGAACCAGAGATCCACAAGAACCAGAAGAACCACGAGAACCAGAGAACCACAAAAACCACAAGAACCACAAGAACCGAAGAACCAGGGAACCACCAGAACCAGAAAAACCACAAGAACCAGAGATCCACAAGAACCAAAAGAACCACAAGAACCAGAGAACCACAAGAACCAGGGAACCACAAGAACCAAGAGAACCAGAAGAACCACAAGAACCAGAGAACCACTGGAACCACGAGAACCACAAGAACTACAAGAACCAGAGAACCACAAGAACACATGAACCAGAGAACCACGAGAACCACAAGAACCAGAGAACCACGAGAACCACAAGAACCACAAGAACTACAAGAACCAGAGAACCATGAGAACCACAAGAATCAGAGAACCACGAGAGCCACAAGAACCACGAGAACCACAAGAACCACAAGAACCACAAGAACCAGAGAACCACAAGAACCACAAGAACCACAAGAACCAGGGAACCACGAGAACCACGAGAACCAGAAGAACCACGAGAACCACGAGAACCACGAGAACCACGAGAACCACGAGAACCACGAGAACCACGAGAACCACGAGAACCACGAGAACCACAAGACCCAGAGAACCAGAGAACCACAAGAACCAGAGAACCATGAGAACCACAAGAACCAGAGAACCATGAGAGCCACAAGAACCACGAGAACCACGAGAACCACAAGAACCACAAGAACCACAAGAACCAGAGAACCGGAAGAACCACAAGAACCACAAGAACCACGGGAACCACGAGAACTACAAGAACCAGAGAACCACAAGAACCACAAGAACCACAAGAACCACAAGAACCACAAGAACCACAAGAACCAGAGAACACCGAGAACCACGAGAACCACAAAAACCACAAGAACCAGAGAACCATGAGAACCACAAGAACCAGAGAACCACGACAACCACAAGAACCAGAGAACCACGAGAACCAGAAGAACCACAAGAACCAGAAGAACCACGATAACCAGAGAACCACAAGAACCACAAGAACCACAAGAACCAGAGAACCATGAGAACCACAAGAACCAGATAACCACGAGAGCCACGAGAACCATGAGAACCACAAGAACCGCAAGAACCAGAGAACCACAAGAACCACGAGAACCACGAGAACAATGAGAACCACAAGAACCACGAGAACTACAAGAACCAGAGAACCACAAGAACCACAAGAACCACAAGAACCACAAGAACCACAAGAACCACAAGAACCACAAGAACCAGAGAACACCGAGAACCACGAGAACCACAAAAACCACAAGAACCAGAGAACCATGAGAACCACAAGAACCAGAGAACCACGACAGCCACAAGAACCACGACAACCACAAGAACCAGAGAACCACGAGAACCAGAAGAACCACAAGAACCAGAAGAACCACGATAACCAGAGAACCACAAGAACCACAAGAACCACAAGAACCAGAGAACCACAAGAACCAGAGAACCACAAGAACCAGAAAACAAGAACCAGAGAACCATGAGAACCACAAGAACCAGATAACCACGAGAGCCACGAGAACCATGAGAACCACAAGAACTGCAAGAACCAGAGAACCACAAGAACCACGAGAACCACGAGAACAATGAGAACCACAAGAACCACAAGAACTAGAAAACCAGAAGAACCACGAGAACCAGAGAGCCACAAGAACCAGAAGAACCACAAGAACCAGAGAACCACAAGAACCAGAAGAACCACGAGAACCAGAGAACCACAAGAACCAGAAGAAATACAAGAACCAAGAGAACCATGAGAACTAGAAGAACCCAAGAAAGAACCAGAGAACCATGAGAACCACGACAACCACAAGAACCACAAGAACCACAAGAACCACGAGACCAACGAGAACCAGGAGAACCACAAGAACCAAGCCTCTCGCATCTCCTATTGTGCAAGAAACATCCCGAAAAGTCAATGCAATAGTCTACAAAATATTTTGTTCGGGCCACATTGACAAAATGACTCACAAGTGGTTAACAACAGACCTCAAACAGCTGCGAATACCAGAGTTCTATACACTGACTAAGATTCACAAAAAAAACACTGGTCAGCAGACCAATTGTTTCTGGTAGTAGCGGCCTCACAGAACGTATTTCCAGTTTCGTTGACTCACTTTCACAACCAATTGCTACTAAACAGGAGTCGTACCTTAAAGACACTACCGATTTTACTAACTTTGTGGAAAACACGCAAATTCCAGACGATGTAATATTAGCTACGCTAGACGTTAGTTCCCTATACACAAACATTCCTCAATCAGAAGGAATTGATGTTATCTGCCGTCACTATGAAGATCATTATGAGCAAAAACTACCAATTCCCACAAATGATTTGCGGGAACTCATGTGGCTCGTACTTGAAGAAAATTCTTTCAAATGCAACAAAAGACATTTCTTACAAACTCACGGCATTGCTATGGGAACCAAAATGGCGGTCGCTTTCTCTGTTATTTTTATGGCAGATTATGAAAATCGACTACTTACGGCTAGCCCTTTCAAGCCTCTAGTTTGGAAAAGATTTATCGATGACATATTTTCATGATTGTGGAACATTCCTATCAAAGAAGTTTCCGAATTCGTAAACTTCACTAACTCCTTCCACCAATCAATTAAGTTCACTTGTGAAATGTCATCAGAACGCGCTGTTTTCCTTGACACCGAGGTCTTCAAAGGACCCTGTCATTCAACTCACAAAATCTTAGATTTACAAACACATTTCAAGCCTACTAAAACGTTTCAGTATACACACTTCTCATCTTGCCATCCCTTTAACTCAAAAAAGGGTTTTATAAAAGGAGAAATGTTAAGTCTCTTAAGAACTAACTCAGTCAAAGAAAACTTTGAAACGTATAAACGAGAATTCGAACAAAGACTCTGCCAAAGAGGCTATCCCTTAACATTCGTTCAAAAAATTCTGACTGAAGTTCAGTTCTGTGACCAAAAAGAGGCTCTTCGCAACAAACAAACTAAAGAGATTCTGCCATTTGTTACATCTTACAATCCAGCCGCACCGAATCTTAAAAGATTCTCATGAGACACTGGCACATGATTCAACAACAGCCTAGGCTAAAAGAAATCTTTAATCAGCCACCGATTGTATCTTACAGGAAGGAAAAAATCTCTCAAGGACATGCTTGTCTGCGCCAAACTTCCTTCAACAAAATAACAATCATAAAAAGAACGAATTATTTTCACTCCGAAGGAAATTTGCATATGATCACTGTTAACGACTCTATACGGACAATCATGCACACGTATTTTTGTCGAATTCAAAAAAGGTCAAAATAACTGATAATTTATGCTAGATCCTCAAGTTGACATTCCACTATCACGAGCGTAGAAGCTGTGGACTCGTAGCCTTTATTTAACCACGACAACCAGAGAACTATAAAAAAAAATTAGGAGCCATGAGAAAATTTTTATGTGACAAAGTCGAATAAGCCAAACGTGACGTCAGCTGTGGCTATTACACTGGAGATCAGCCAAACGTTTTATGCTTCGCTTCATTTAACATGATTATGGAGACAACCAGCATCTTCGGACCAGAGACATGTCACCTGAGAACAACTTACAGTAACTTTATAACTAGATTTTACTTGTGTTGTTTCTAATTGTTTTCATTCTTCAATTGTGCCGGACTTTTCTTGCATGCAAAGTAAGGTATAAAGTCGTGTTTTTGTGTAAGTTATATATAAAATAATTTTTCGGTTAGTCACCAGCTGGCTCCCGAAAGAAAAAGTTAATTTTGAGCCCTGGGGTTGGGATAGCCTTAGGGTTAGGGTTAGCATTAGGGTTAGCCTTAGCCTTAGGGTTTGCGTTAAGCCTTTTAGGGTTAGGGTTAGGGTTAACTTCACCACTGGGTCCACCCTTCTTTACCACTGTGAGGAAATGGTCAGGTGGTCATGACGTCACGATTTCTCAAACTTTTGTTGGTGGCCATTTTGAATAAATTAAAATTGGAGGGGCAGGCAGGCTAACTCAGTACCTGTAATACTA
>JAHPZR010035481.1:17500-18972 GCA_019787425.1 Platygyra sinensis
TCGCTCACCTAGGATAATAAAGTGACACGTCATTTTCTTAGAGCCCTGAGCAGGCTCTGAGTGATTTCTGTATTTTCAGTTCCGGACCTCGCACTAGTAGACCCCACAAGGATTAAAAATTAGAAATGGCCACCACAAAACACAAAGCATGTGGCTAAGGGCGATAAAGGTAGGTTGATCTTTTAACAGATGTGAGGGCCCCCCATTGCACAGGTCAGACAACGAAACAGTGCTCGGCAGTAGTTGGAAGCTGGGAGGAGCTGGTGAACATTTGATTGATCGTAGCGATACCTTTAGTGCACATAATCTGGTAGATCCAGGTAGGCCTTCATGGCTACTCTTTAGCAGGGCTCAAAATTAAAAAATTCTCAAGTCGCCATTTGGCAACAAAGTGGTTAAAAATAGGTGCCAAATTATGCAAAATTAGTAGAGACACAATCCGTAGGCATACATTCACAATGCTAAAGGGTTTGCAATGCATTATACGATGATTTCAAACAATGGTAGCCATATTAATGTTTTCCAATGTGAGAGAATCATTTATACTTTAGTGTGCCTTAAAATAATGAAACGTGGCAATCCAGTTAGCGATAAAAGAATTGTAGGTTGATTTCTAGTTCTTAAAGTTATGCACCCTGATTGAGTAAAAATTCCTTATTACTGAGCTATCTGCCCTTCAGTTTTATGTTTTGGTGTAAACTGTTGTTTTTTATGAGCTTTAACTATCATTATATTCCCTTTTCTTCAAGACTCGGTGCAGTCTGTTTTTGTCTTGTAAATCAAGAAGGGAGTATGTAACAATGAGAGAAGGGATTGTGGTTGGGATAAGGTAAGGATTTGGTGCACATGAGAAGTCATTGCACCCCAACTGCTTCTGAAGCAGTATTACAGGAGCAAATTTAGCCACACCTCTTCCCCTTTCCAAGATGGCTGCTAATCAAAGTTTGAAAAATCATGACGTCATCACCGCACTTCACCACCCCACTTCTGGGAGTCAAAGTGGTTACTTGGAGTGGGTGGTGACCGCTGGTCAGGGTGGTCTGACATCATCACGGGCCCAGGGCAGTGTCGTTAGGGTGTTCTGACGTCATCATCCGGTGTCCAACATCTTGTGGGGTAGTGTCAGTGGGATGTCCTTGGGGAGTTCTGACGTCATTGTGCGGTGTCCCTTGTGGGGGGAGGGGGGTGTACTTACTCTTTTATATACCATTTTGGAAGAAAAGGTACTCCTTTTATATACCTTTCATTGCAAAAGGGTACCCCTTTCACATACCCACTAGCGTGCAGAACAGGCTTGATTTTTTGCGTATTTCTGGCAAACAGAGGCGAAAGTGAGGGGAGCACAGGTTGCGTGCGAGGGGAGGATCGCTAAAAAATCCCGCCTGTCAGCATACCATTGTTCAAGCTCTTCTGCCCTTAGACACACCCTAAATGACCAGCCAGTCACAGTGTTTAAAAAGCAAGTGATCATG
>JAHPZR010035482.1:0-16197 GCA_019787425.1 Platygyra sinensis
GTAATTATCACGTAAAAGACTTCCAAAATATGCCCCTATTTTACAGGGACATCCTCCTGTATTTTCATGAACTGAAGACATTTTACGGATGTGATGGGGGAGATACAATCTTATTTAACAATAAGGAAATTCGTATCGATGGTAAAACGTTTTTTCTGGAAGGAATGGTTTATGAAAGGAATTAAAAGAATTGAAGATCTTTTCGATGAGAATGGGCAAGTCCTGCCCTTTCCTGTCTTTCAGCGCAAATATTCGTTGAAGAAAATTTCCTTCCTGCATTATTTCCAAGTTATTTCCGCTATTCCAGGTCACCTCTTGGCAAAAGCAAAATCCAAGGATTCAGGATCTAAAGGTGTTAGTCATGAGGATCTGGAATCTTTCTGTCTAGCTGAAAATGTGAATATAAATTTGCTCAAGGCAAAGTCAAAAGACTTCTATTGGCTAATTATTCATCGTAGATATAATGATCAGCATTCAGGCCCAAGACGATGGAATAGAACTATTACAGAAGACAAAACAAACTGGAAAAAGATATTTTGGTCGGTTCGAAAAGTATGCAAGGAAAACAAGTTAAGAGAATTCCACTTTAAATTCATTCACAGAGTTGTTGTCACAAAGAAGGAATTGTTCCGATTTAACATCAAACCAGATAGTAATTGCGTTTATTGCGGAGAATCAGACTCCATAGATCACACCTTTATTGAGTGCCAGTTCACAAAATCCTTTACTCAAGAAGTATTACAATGGTTTAATGTAAATAATAGCTCTAACTTTATTTTAAATGCTGAAGACGTCCTCTTTGGCCTCTCTTCTGCATCAGACACACTAACAAAGAAATTGAATTATACTCTTCTCTTCTTGCGCTATTATATTTATAAATGTAAGCTCCAAAATAACTCACCACCACTACAGATCGTTGATTTTATCAATAAAATAAAATACAAGTATAAAATCGAAAAGATTATTTAATACTTTAAAAAATAAAGTTCCTCCTCTCCTTTTTCTTATTTCTCTTATTCTATGTGGAATTTAAATGACAAGGGAAATAATGTAAATTAAAACACTTAGAATATATGTTTAGATTTTTTAAAAAATTCTAGTGCTTGGGCTATTGTAACCTTGTATGTTAGTATTAGTATTAGTATTCTTGTAGTCATATAAGTTAAGTATTTTTAGTCGCTTCAATTACTCTTGGTATTGTTAGTAGCATAGTTTTAAGGACAGTAGTGTGTGGTATAATTTCTTGTGTTTGTGCAAAGCAATAAAATGTCAAAAAAAAAAAAAAAAAATTAACGAGGAGGAAGAAAGCTTTATTTCCTATGTCAACAAGGCTAGTATTAAAAATGAATCCCTTTTTTTATTTTAGTGTCCGGGTTAGCAATATTACCAGCTCTCCAGAACAAGATGGATCAAAGACGTTGCAGTATATCAACGATGAAAGGGTTCCATTATTGCCACTGTTAAACATCAGCCAAGTGATTACTTTTCAAGTGAATATGACAGTGATAGAGGAAAATGCTATTGTCCAGAACAGAGTAAACATCATGGGTTGAATTTTACAAGTTAGACAGCGTTGGTATCTGGCTGACTCAAAGAATGGGAGTGGAGATGAAACATTATTAAAAGATCATTTTGAATTTACTACTGTTCGTATTCTATCAAGAGTAGTCAAGAGAATGTCACCTCTTCCGCACAACCACACGCTGAAAAATATCAGGAAATACTTTGAAGAAACATCGCAGGGACGTAATGATACCATTAGTACATAGCACCAGGGATTCAACCATGTTATCAGTAGTCTCTTTTGGGATGATCATGGCAAACAGGTACAAGTCAGACTGTTGTATAAGACTCAACATACCAGGAACATTTTCAATGGGATGGCAACAAAACTACATTAAGTTTACATCATGTAACATGAACTGCACTTCCTTAGCATCTCAAGTGAGTTCTGATTAAAGGAATTGCATTGTGGAATGATGGTCTCCTTCATTTTGTTGTAAAATTGCACTTGTATCACCAATGACATGTGTCGCCTGGAATGAAGGTGGGTTCGTGTCTTTCACTCAGACAAGTCAGATGTCTCAGTGCACCATTTCACTTTCATCTTGTGGTTCTACAATTCTTAAACATTCATCTGCGAACTCTGTGAAAATAGGGATTTGCATGGCCTGACCAAGAAGCTTCCCAGGGTCTTTTGAAGAATCAATTTCTCTGATCATTTCCCTTAAGTGCCTGTTGCATAACATGTTGTGTAATTCTTGTGAATGACCTGAGAAAGAAAAAAAATCAAATTAATTTAAATTTCTGACAATCATCAAGTTTGGAGTTTTTCATTCGACAGAATGGCAGGTAATGGAGCGAAAATCAACTTTTCCTATATGGATGTATGTATCTGGAACACCAGTTGGCCCCCCAAAAAATTCTTCAGGGGAGAATGTCATCTCAATGCTCATGATGTGCTTTCTATCACAATATGCCAATGTATGTCAATCTATATTCAATCAGCACTAGTATAGGCTTGTATCGTGTTACACAGAAAGGTTTTTTTAGTTGAATAAAGCATTCTAGAGTTGTGGCTACAGTTATAGTCATCTTGCACTACTCAGACATGTATACTGAAACACTTTCCTTTGAGTGTTGTGCAATATTGCGGCTTATTGTGGAGTGTAGCAGATAAGTTTTTACACCTGAAGTAAGTGTTTATGGCATTTAAAAACCTTGAAGACATGTCCTCACAAATGTGTATGACATTTCATATGAACAGAATGCTGTAGTTTGGTTTTCGGAAGTGAAAATGTCCTATAGCTGTTCCCCCAAAGCCAACTGAAGGTGATTCAAGGTCGTGTATATAAACAGAATAATTTATTGTCCTAGTTTTGGTAATGAAAGCATGTTGTGTCGTATGCTGACAAAACAGGCATTTCTTGTGTTGATTTACACTGTCACACCTCTCATATGCACCTGCTTTGTGATCAATTCATTTGTGTTCACTCCTGCTACAATTACTAGTATAATATAATTAATTATTATAACAAGGCTGTCATGTACTTCTTGCTCAACTCAGTGAGTCAGGGCATGATTGTAACTTTTAAATGATAAACTCTGCCAGTTATGCAATGTTGAAATTTAATATACCTAGCTTTTCAAGAATATTTCTGCTGATCCTGTCTTCATTGTCTGAATCGTTATCTGAGCAACTGTCTGTAACTTCACCCTCCTCGGCTTCTAGAAAGTAACAAGTAGTTGGTTTCAACTCCAGATGAGTAAATACCTCTATGTACAGTTAACCTATCATAGATTTGTCGGATTTAGTTGTGAGAAAACATATCTTTTTAACATAGTAAATGGTTTGAACCCAGGAGTATCAGTAACCTGAGCGGAAGTCATCTCCAGAGTCATTGACTCTAAATATGACTTCTGCTCAGGTTGTCGAAACATCAGTCACCAACAACAGTTCTTTTCAGAACTACACTCTCCCGGATGATCACACAATACGAAATATCTTTTTAAGCTTGAAAGCAATATTACTGTTTTTGTTACAGAAAAAGTTGTCTGCTGCACACATACCGGTACTTGAATAACTATCTACCCCTGCTATTGAAAGTCACTGTTCTTAATAATAGACCCCATTCTCCCTTTTCCTTAGTTACCTGTTTGCAAAATGATGAGATGGTTCACTAACAAACAGATGAGGAAAATTAAAATGAGGGAGTTTAGAGGCTTTCTGCTCCTGGCTCATTTCCAGCACTTAAAACCTTAGAGATAAATAATTCCTGCCAGCAGCTCTTGCAAAGCTATCTCCAGGGTAGAGGAAGCTGGTCTATAATACTAAAGTAACTAATATGCTAAGACAGCTTTTAACAATTTGATCATGATCAATAGTATTTTGTTTTATAATTTTAGTCCATCAACACTGTCAAGACTCATTTTCAGCTTGAAACATAAACTAAAGTATTATTATAATTGCTTCATTATAATAGTAATGGAAACAATATTTTGAAACCTTCCACTGAGTGAGATCGGGCTCTTGTCCTTCTTTCATTTTCCTCTTTTTCTTCTTTTCTTCTGTTTGTTTCTTTTTCACACATGTCACCTACAGTGGCAAAATATAGACAAATGAAAATAGTAGAAAAGATGACTCCCTGCAGTCTCTCAAGACCCAATGAGAGTTTTTCCTTGAATCATGAAAACTTAATGGTCAGAAAGTAGTATTACAGGAGCAAATGTAGCCACGCCCCTTCCCCTATCTAAGATGGCCGCTAATCAAAATTTGAGGAATCGTGACATCACCGCACTTCACCACCCCACTTTTGGAGGTCAAATTGGTTACTTGGAGTGGGTGGTGACCGCTGGTCAGGGTGCTCTGACGTTATCGCAGGCTCAGGGCAGTGTTGTGGGGGTGTTCTGACATCATTGTGTGGTGTCCAACGTCATAGGGGTGGTGTTGGTGGGGTGTCCAGGCCATGCCAAAGTGCGGTATTCTGATGTCATTGTGTGGTATCCGATGTCATCGTGGGTGGTGTCCAACGTCATCGTCGCGGTTTCCTTGGGTTTCGCAAGGGGCCTTTAGGGGTGGTGCCTTTAGGGTTGGGGTTCATCTTGACCTGAAATCGAACGTCATGTATTGAACTAAAAAAACGCATTTATTTAATAATCTTTGTATATTAACACTAAAGAATGCACTATAGAATGCCCCATAGTGAAAATGGTCACTGATATGTGTTAATGTATGTTTATGAATTTGCAAAAAATGCTAAATGAAGTTGTAAACAGTGAAAATGAATGGCGAAAATAAATGTATTTTGATATTAACAACCATACATGTAAAACCTGCGTTATTGAAAGTATGTTTTCTGGCACTGATGACCAGATGGTCAGAGAAACCACTGAAAAGACTCACTGAAGCATATTTTGCAGAAACATTTGAGACAGAAATGAACATTACAGGTTTGAAAACATCTTTCTGAGATGGCTGACCATCTGTACAGTGGTGAGTGTTGGATCACTCGAGTCGGAAGTGATGTACCATGTGACCGAATCGTGCGAAGGGGCTTATTTAATCCAGCCTCTTCCACTAATTTCAACTCTTACGTCATTGATAACTTTGCAAAGGCAAAATACCAATGAAACAATTTGCATAACAGAGTCTTTGGTAGGAGTATGATTCAGATCAGTCATGTTACTTAAAACCTAAATCTTCTGAAGCAAAAATTTATTGCGAGGTTGATTGTCTGGCAGTGCTAGCCTATCACTCATCTCCATTGCATCATCTTTTAGAGCAGCTGCCTCCTTCATATCTCCTTTTACTTTGTGACAGTATGCCATTTGAGTCTTAATGTAGACTTTCCATTTATGGTTTTCTCCTAACTCTCTTTCTGCAATATTGAAAGCTTCTTGATACAATTTCATTGCTTCCTCTAGGCTGCCTTGTGACTGGTGACAGATACCTAAGTTTATCAGGCTTAGAATGCACTCTTTGTGGTCCTTCATTCCAAGGTCTGTCATCATTTGTAAAGCTTCCCCATATAGTATAATAGATTTCTGCCTGTCTTCTGTTGATCCTAAAGTTTTCTCAGCATGAAAAAGGTAAAAATCCCCCAGTTCTCTATGAAGCCAAGCAGTCATAATATGCTTGCCAAGAACCTTTTGATACAGACTTAATGCTTCATTCAATTTACATTCTGCCTTGTGACGCTCATTGCGACGGTTGTCTTCATTGCCAGCAAAAAGCAAAGTTATGGCTTTCTGCACATACATGTAATCAAAAGACAGATTTTCCTCACATATTCCCAGACAAAAGTCGAACTTTTCTTTTGCTTCATCTAACTTTCCTTGTTCTGCCAGATAACGTGCAAAGTTGTTATGGAAAAAAGCCTCTGACACCTTTTCTCTGTCAAAATCTTCTGGATTTTTAGAGTGCACTTCTATGGCCTTTTCCTGGAACTCTTTGTACTTGTTGAAATTTCCTGCTCTTCTACTTTCATGCCCAAGGAGGCAAAGCAGCTCCACTTGTTTGCTGGCAGGTTGTTTGCTGGATATCAGAAAATCAAATGATAATTGAAGAAATTCAACATAAACATTTGGAAGCAGACACATTTCCAGGTACAAATATATTGAAGAAATTTGGGAAACTTTCATCACTAAGTTTTCCATAATTGCTACACTATCTGGATCTTTCTTCATTAAGCCAAAAATACAGAGTTTGAGGAAATACTCAAAGTTATGCCTGTCTTCATTGAAACATTGAATACTGTCTTTGCATGTGTCCTTGCTCCAGTACAAGTTACCACCATCAATAAGGCGAGATATGAAGTATGTACAAGCAACTTTGATTCCCCTGAGTACCAGATGGTTATCTTCATCAATTTGTTTCAAAAATGCTTGGATAAGAGGATGGATTTGATATCTGTGTGATGCTGGCTGCTCAATGAGCGATCGATTTTTCAAAGAACGGAGAATAGATATTGGTTGAGTGGTGCGTTTTGTGCATTGCGTAATTACTGCTTTGGCAGCTTCAGAACTAAACGAACCAGGAAAAGCGGACATTAACACCAGGGCTTCTTTCTCACTTTTGCTTAGAACATCGACGGAAGTCTTGATTGCTTTTTCAACAGAGTTGTCATCACTTTCATCTTCTTTAAGTACCTCCAAGGGCTTTTCCCCAAGACTATCAATCAGCTCGTCCTCTGTGTAGTCTGTGAGCAAAGAGCCAACAATGCAGAGTGCAAGGGGCACACAACCACACAACTCGACTAACTGTGTTGTTTTGGAAAGCATTTTGAGAATAGTATGATCTTTGACCTGTGCAATGAGAACTTCCTTGGAGTCTTCAGGCAGCAAAGGTTTCAGTCTCACTTCTGTGATTTTCAAACTAGAATCTTTAAATATTCTCCGAGAGGTAACGACAAAGCTAACATTTTGTACTGATAAGATTCTCATATCACGTAAAATGCTAATAAATTGAGATCGTTCAGATGACTCAAGAACATCGTCCGCATTGTCCAAAATAAACGTGACATTCTCCGTTTGTTGCTTGCTCCAATTCAGAAGCCAGTGTTGGGGATTATCAGGCGGTTGAGAGTGGTTTTGATTGCAGGAAAGTATCAATGAGGTAGCAACATCGTTTGCTGTTGTTTTGGCTCTCAGCGAACAAAACAAAACCTTGGTCTTGTGGAGTTGATTAGCTGCTAGTCCATGAGCCACTTTGTTCGCCACCGTCGACTTTCCAAACCCTGGTCCCCCAGTTATAACAACAGCAGCTACTCGCTCTATTTGGACAGCCTTAGTGACTTGATTTATCTCTTCAGATCGACCAAACACTTCTAGGACTTCATCTGGGAGGCGGTTTGAAACTTCGTTTGTATTTTTGTCTTCAAAAGACTCTTGGATTTTTGCGATTTCTGTTTTCATCTGCTTTACTTCTTGCTCTAAACTGTACATTTGTGTCTCAAAATCGAGAGTCCACTGTTTTACTTCCGCCTGCACACGATGTTCGGTATCGTGATCGATAGGTTCCATCTTGAGTCGATCTATTTCTTTTTGACTGAGTCCCAAAGCCACCAGCGCTCTGGAGATCTTGTCCCATTTGTCTTTAAACTCCGCATTAGTAACACCTGTAGAAATGCTATGGCATAGCTCATTTCTGAAGCATTTGATTCGGACAATGTTTGCGTCACAACTCACATCACTGTCGACCGGTAAGTCGCGCCAACCCGTTACAGGCCCTGCCAAATAACAAATCTCCCGCAAGAGCAAATGCAAAAGGGTTATGTCAAACGTTTCGGCATCTGGCGGAAGTCCCGAGGAAGGGAACAAGGCTTCCCACTGGCTGTCGAATATCGCACGCCGTAACTTCAGCGTTTGAAGCGTTGAAAAGTTGCTCGCCAACACTCCTCGCAAGGTGGCGGGCGGATGGATGGAGTGAAAAATGTTCTAAGAGCATGTGTTCCTCCGTCAATCACTAATCTTGCAAGTCTAGTGCCATTTGATTTTTCTTCTGACGCTTCTAATACAGCAGACATCCCTGAACATATTAAAACCATGCAACAAGATAAACCTATAGCTATTTTAGGTCAAGAGACGGCAGTTCTACTGGTCAGCTTAAAACGTCACGCTATCTTCAAAACAGCGTGACTGTCGCGTGACTGTACATGCGAGACTGAGTGAAAGGCAGGTTAGCCTGCAGAACATGCGTAATTTTTGCGTATTTCAGGGGAACAGAGGCGAGCGCGAGTTGCGTGCGAGTTCTGCAGGCTAAAGAAGTGGGTTTTTCGATACCAGTAGTTTCTTATTTCTGCCAAACTATGGATGTGGATTTCTTGGGTAGATTTCTTCAGAAAAAAAAGCGAGGGTCGCATTTTCATTCGCACAATTTGCAACCGTTTGAAGAATTTACATGCAAAGAAGAGATGCAATGTCGGGATTGTAATATCATTTTTTTTTGTTTTCGGAGATTTCACTTTTGAGTAAGGAACAGCCTTACAGAAATAAAAAAAAATCGGTGGACAGTTGTGAGCCCTAAAGGAAAAAAGTCCATGCTGTTGAGACAATTGAAAACTATAAAAATCCCTGGCTATTTCTTTTCTACTTGTTTGGATAAATACAAACAGAGTCATGAAAAACTTTAATTCATATGCATCTGATGCAAGAAATCTGCACGCACCTCATAGCCTGCGAAAACAGCCGTCCTTCTTCGCTCCCGGCCCGAGTGGAGTTTCACGCGAAACGCCACTCGGGCCGGGAGCGAAGAAGGACGGCTGTTTTCGCAGGCTACGCACCTCACGGAAAATTAAGATTTCCCCAATGTTTCAGTGAGCAGCTGCTTATCAATAGTGGCTGCCATCTAGTTAACAAGTGTACATGAACCATTTTGTTTTCAGATCACTCCAGAGTAATCTACGAAGAAAGCACTTTCCTCTCAACCTGTTCCATCCAATTGTAAAATTCTTTCATTAGCGGATGTGTATGGTGATGGCAGGTTGGAACTAGTGACTGGTCATGCTGACAGAACTGTTAATGTCCACTATGTTCAAAGAACTTGACATGACTGTATTCCCTCCGATAAATTAAGTTACTTTGGGGCACATACTCGATTAGTTTCTGATGATAAGCTATTTAAGTGTCCCAAACTCCTCACAATCAACCTTGTATTAAAACTGTTTGTTTTCCATTTATCCCTTTTTCTTTTCCCTTTAACACTTTATTTCTAAATCACAATTGTAAATATTTCATTAGTACTATTTATCACCTTCTATATATGTAATTTGTATAATATTTATATGTATTCTATTTTTCTCTTTTTTCAACACTGTAAAATTAATGTTTGTGTGAGTTTAAATTAAAAATGAAAATTGAAATTGTCACATAAACCGAAATATTAAAATTCCATTCAAGCGTACGAAACGTTATTCAAAAGGTCAAATTTTCTTAAGGTTTTTATGTATTTTCAGAATAACAAGTATAGTCTTAATTGTAATATTGTTGTATGATTGTTTCTATACCTACTCTTTTTAGTTAACTTCCAGATTTTTGATTTCTGTAAACTTGTATACGTACTCTCTCTACTGTAGTTAATTTCTTGATTTCTATTAACTTCTATACTTACCCTCTTCTTTTTAGTTAAGACATGACCCACCTAGATTAGCTATGCTACCTGTGGGCATGTCCAATTTGTTAAAATAACTATTAGAAAATAAAAGAATGTATATGTATGTATGTAGCGTACGATCTTCAAGTCGTTCCCATGGTCCCATGACTTGATACCATATGGATGATAAAAGACGATTTTGTGTCCTATATAATACCGAGTGAAAGTGAATGAAAGGATGAGGTCCGGAGAGATGGGATTACCGTCCCAGGCGTGGGAGCCAACTCTAATCCGCACTCGTCTCAACTCTAAACCTTACGTTTTGCGTCGCTTTGACGAAACGTCCAGTGTAAATGTTGCCTCCTCCTGTAATAATTGATCTTCTTCAAGGCTGCCGTAAAGAGCCAAACAACTTCATCATTGAGCCCACAAAACAACCAAAAAGGCATACATTTTTTTCTCACCAACTTTATTTCCACAGTGTCGTACATGGATCCGACACCATGTATTTACATGCCTTTTTTTTCCATCCCCAGGTGTAGCAACCGAGAGAAAACTGGAGACAAGCAAGCCAAACACAGCTTGAACAAGTCATCGAGATGAACACAAGATCGATAATTAAAGTCATTCAGACGAAAGCAATTAAAAACAACAAAAATCCACGAGATGTGGTTTCTTACAATGTCTTGGTGCCTGCGTTCATGGCGCTCAGGAACATGCCAAACGAGGACTCCTCTTGCTGCTCGCCCTACTTTTTCCACTCCTGCCAACCCACCTTAAAACTAGGACCAAATCTCACCATGCCAACCGGTCGGCCTTCCGGCTCCGAGAGGTGATTCAACAGGTGTCAAGACAAATTGTTGCGGTACTTGACCATTTCGGACACCAGTGCCTGCTCTTCTTCACCTCTTGGACTGGATCCTCTGGATTTTCGAGCAAGTCTCCGAGTGTAAATCAGAAAGATGACAAAGAAACAAGCCAATAATTATTATTTTGAAATAAACCGTATTTAAACTATGTTAAATTAGTGCCCACTTAGTTCTTTTCTCAAGGGTTCTGTAGTAGCTGAATAAGACTCAAAAATGTATATTTTAATAAGCGAATAAGCTAAACAAACAAACCGTGGAGGTCACTGTAAATTAATTATTCAGAAATTAAGCATACAAAATACTGTACAATTTAAAACCTTAAATTCCCAAATAAAGGTAACCAAAGGAAAGAAACGGGACAGGAAGTTCAGTACCAATAAATTTTCATTTAACATGAGGAGAAAAACCTGTCTAAAAGCTAAAAATGTTCAAAATTTCGCAGACCTGCTTCGCTGCATGGCAGCATGAAATTCATTCTTCATGCTAAAGCGAAAGCTTGAGTATACCGACAACTTTGGCAGTCATTGTATTGGCCGTGGCTTCACCAGTCGTTCCGAAAGTTGAATTCAACTTTGTAGTAATACTGTACATTACCAGTTTGGTTTTGTTAAGTACAGGAAGCTGTTTTAAATCTGCGATCCGTTATCAAAACTTGATTTCAAAGCACACATATCGTAATGTTATTCGAAGCTGTTGAAGGAAAAATTCTTCACCAGAAAGGTTTGAGAGGACTCTGCACTGCCTAATATTCCATTCTGAGGGCACTAATAAACATTGATTTGGGTTTTTCCTTTCTATTTCAAGTCCCAAAGAAGTACTTTCTCTGTTTTAGGGATGAGAACAAGACCATGGAAGTTTCACAAGTAAATCATTTGGCCCACAACGTGCCATGATCACTTGCTTTTTAAACACTGTGACTGGCTGGTCATTTAGGGTGTCTAAGGGCAGAAGAGCTTGAACAATGGTATGCTGACAGGCGGGATTTTTTAGCGATCCTCCCCTCGCACGCAACCTGTGCTCCCCTCACTTTCGCCTCTGTTTGCCAGAAATACGCAAAAAATCAAGCCTGTTCTGCAGGCTAGTGGGTATGTGAAAGGGGTACCCTTTTGCAATGAAAGGTATATAAAAGGAGTACCTTTTCTTCCAAAATGGTATATAAAAGAGTAAGTACACCCCCCTCCCCCCACAAGGGACACCGCACAATGACGTCAGAACTCCCCAAGGACACCCCACTGACACTACCCCACATGATGTTGGACACCGGATGATGACGTCAGAACACCCTAACGACACTGCCCTGGGCCCGTGATGATGTCAGACCACCCTGACCAGCGGTCACCACCCACTCCAAGTAACCACTTTGACTCCCAGAAGTGGGGTGGTGAAGTGCGGTGATGACGTCATAATTTCTCAAACTTTGATTAGCAGCCATCTTGGAAAGGGGAAGAGGTGTGGCTAAATTTGCTCCTGTAATACTGCTTCAGAAGCAGTTGGGGTGCAATGACTTCTCATGTGCACCAAATCCTTACCTTATCCCAACCACAATCCCTTCTCTCATTGTTACTTACTCCCTTCTTGATTTACAAGACAAAAACAGACTGCACCGAGTCTTGAAGAAAAGGGAATATAATGATTGTTAAAGCTCATAAAAAACAACAGTTTACACCAAAACATAAAACTGAAGGGCAGATAGCTCAGTAATAAGGAATTTTTACTCAATCAGGGTGCATAACTTTAAGAACTAGAAATCAACCTACAATTCTTTTATCGCTAACTGGATTGCCACGTTTCATTATTTTAAGGCACACTAAAGTATAAATGATTCTCTCACATTGGAAAACATTAATATGGCTACCATTGTTTGAAATCATCGTATAATGCATTGCAAACCCTTTAGCATTGTGAATGTATGCCTACGGATTGTGTCTCTACTAATTTTGCATAATTTGGCACCTATTTTTAACCACTTTGTTGCCAAATGGCGACTTGAGAATTTTTAATTTTGAGCCCTGCTAAAGAGTAGCCATGAAGGCCTACCTGGATCTACCAGATTATGTGCACTAAAGGTATCGCTACGATCAATCAAATGTTCACCAGCTCCTCCCAGCTTCCAACTACTGCCGAGCACTGTTTCGTTGTCTGACCTGTGCAAAGGGGGGCCCTCACATCTGTTAAAAGATCAACCTACCTTTATCGCCCTTAGCCACATGCTTTGCGTTTTGTGGTGGCCATTTCTAATTTTTAATCCTTGTGGGGTCTACTAGTGCGAGGTCCGGAACTGAAAATACAGAAATCACTCAGAGCCTGCTCAGGGCTCTAAGAAAATGACGTGTCACTTTATTATCCTAGGTGAGCGATTGGCTTCTCCAAGAATTTGCGAATTTTCCCGCCCATCCCAGACTTCTTAAATTTTGGTTCCAGACCTTGCACAAGTAAACTGTGTGTTAAAAATTCAAAACGGCCACCACAAAACACATGCCCATTTGCGATGAAGTTAAAAATAAGAAGTGAAGCCTTAGAGCCAAGTCTGGCCCATATAGCTGCCAGAGCTTATCCCAGTTTCTGAAGTATCAAGCAGCTGCAAGTATTGGTGTAAACTGTTGTTTTTTTATGAGCTTTAACAATCATTATATTCCCTTTTCTTCAAGACTCGGTGCAGTCTGTTTTTGTCTTGTAAATCAAGAAGGGAGTAAGTAACAATGAGAGAAGGGATTGTGGTTGGGATAAGGTAAGGATTTGGTGCACATGAGAAGTCATTGCACCCCAACTGCTTCTGAAGCAGTATTACAGGAGCAAATTTAGCCACACCTCTTCCCCTTTCCAAGATGGCTGCTAATCAAAGTTTGAGAAATTATGACGTCATCACCGCACTTCACCACCCCACTTCTGGGAGTCAAAGTGGTTACTTGGAGTGGGTGGTGACCGCTGGTCAGGGTGGTCTGACATCATCACGGGCCCAGGGCAGTGTCGTTAGGGTGTTCTGACGTCATCATCCGGTGTCCAACATCATGTGGGGTAGTGTCAGTGGGGTGTCCTTGGGGAGTTCTGACGTCATTGTGCGGTGTCCCTTGTGGGGGGAGGGGGGGTGTACTTACTCTTTTATATACCATTTTGGAAGAAAAGGTACTCCTTTTATATACCTTTCATTGCAAAAGGGTACCCCTTTCACATACCCACTAGCCTGCAGAACAGGCTTGATTTTTTGCGTATTTCTGGCAAACAGAGGCGAAAGTGAGGGGAGCACAGGTTGCGTGCGAGGGGAGGATCGCTAAAAAATCCCGCCTGTCAGCATACCATTGTTCAAGCTCTTCTGCCCTTAGACACCCTAAATGACCATCCAGTCACAGTGTTTAAAAAGCAAGTGATCATGGCACGTTGTGGGCCAAATGATTTACTTGTGAAACTTCCATGGTCTTGTTCTCATCCCTAAAACAGAGAAAGTACTTCTTTGGGACTTGAAATAGAAAGGAAAAACCCAAATCAATGTTTATTAGTGCCCTCAGAATGGAATATTAGGCAGTGCAGAGTCCTCTCAAACCTTTCTGGTGAAGAATTTTTCCTTCAACAGCTTCGAATAACATTACGATATGTGTGCTTTGAAATCAAGTTTTGATAACGGATCGCAGATTTAAAACAGCTTCCTGTACTTAACAAAACCAAACTGGTAATGTACAGTATTACTACAAAGTTGAATTCAACTTTCGGAACGACTGGTGAAGCCACGGCCAATACAATGACTGCCAAAGTTGTCGGTATACTCAAGCTTTCGCTTTAGCATGAAGAATGAATTTCATGCTGCCATGCAGCGAAGCAGGTCTGCGAAATTTTGAACATTTTTAGCTTTTAGACAGGTTTTTCTCCTCATGTTAAATGAAAATTTATTGGTACTGAACTTCCTGTCCCGTTTCTTTCCTTTGGTTACCTTTATTTGGGAATTTAAGGTTTTAAATTGTACAGTATTTTGTATGCTTAATTTCTGAATAATTAATTTACAGTGACCTCCACGGTTTGTTTGTTTAGCTTATTCGCTTATTAAAATATACATTTTTGAGTCTTATTCAGCTACTACAGAACCCTTGAGAAAAGAACTAAGTGGGCACTAATTTAACATAGTTTAAATACGGTTTATTTCAAAATAATAATTATTGGCTTGTTTCTTTGTCATCTTTCTGATTTACACTCGGAGACTTGCTCGAAAATCCAGAGGATCCAGTCCAAGAGGTGAAGAAGAGCAGGCACTGGTGTCCGAAATGGTCAAGTACCGCAACAATTTGTCTTGACACCTGTTGAATCACCTCTCGGAGCCGGAAGGCCGACCGGTTGGCATGGTGAGATTTGGTCCTAGTTTTAAGGTGGGTTGGCAGGAGTGGAAAAAGTAGGGCGAGCAGCAAGAGGAGTCCTCGTTTGGCATGTTCCTGAGCGCCATGAACGCAGGCACCAAGACATTGTAAGAAACCACATCTCGTGGATTTTTGTTGTTTTTAATTGCTTTCGTCTGAATGACTTTAATTATCGATCTTGTGTTCATCTCGATGACTTGTTCAAGCTGTGTTTGGCTTGCTTGTCTCCAGTTTTCTCTCGGTTGCTACACCTGGGGATGGAAAAAAAGGCATGTAAATACATGGTGTCGGATCCATGTACGACACTGTGGAAATAAAGTTGGTGAGAAAAAAATGTATGCCTTTTTGGTTGTTTTGTGGGCTCAATGATGAAGTTGTTTGGCTCTTTACGGCAGCCTTGAAGAAGATCAATTATTACAGGAGGAGGCAACATTTACACTGGACGTTTCGTCAAAGCGACGCAAAACGTAAGGTTTAGAGTTGAGACGAGTGCGGATTAGAGTTGGCTCCCACGCCTGGGACGGTAATCCCATCTCTCCGGACCTCATCCTTTCATTCACTTTCACTCGGTATTATATAGGACACAAAATCGTCTTTTATCATCCATATGGTATCAAGTCATGGGACCATGGGAACGACTTGAAGATCGTACGCTACATACATACATATACATTCTTTTATTTTCTAATAGTTATTTTAACAAATTGGACATGCCCACAGGTAGCATAGCTAATCTAGGTGGGTCATGTCTTAACTAAAAAGAAGAGGGTAAGTATAGAAGTTAATAGAAATCAAGAAATTAACTACAGTAGAGAGAGTACGTATACAAGTTTACAGAAATCAAAAATCTGGAAGTTAACTAAAAAGAGTAGGTATAGAAACAATCATACAACAATATTACAATTAAGACTATACTTGTTATTCTGAAAATACATAAAAACCTTAAGAAAATTTGACCTTTTGAATAACGTTTCGTACGCTTGAATGGAATTTTAATATTTCGGTTTATGTGACAATTTCAATTTTCATTTTTAATTTAAACTCACACAAACATTAATTTTACAGTGTTGAAAAAAGAGAAAAATAGAATACATATAAATATTATACAAATTACATATATAGAAGGTGATAAATAGTACTAATGAAATATTTACAATTGTGATTTAGAAATAAAGTGTTAAAGGGAAAAGAAAAAGGGATAAATGGAAAACAAACAGTTTTAATACAAGGTTGATTGTGAGGAGTTTGGGACACTTAAATAGCTTATCATCAGAAACTAATCGAGTATGTGCCCCAAAGTAACTTAATTTATCGGAGGGAATACAGTCATGTCAAGTTCTTTGAACATAGTGGATATTAACAGTTCTGTCAGCATGACCAGTCACTAGTTCCAACCTGC
>JAHPZR010035483.1:0-13208 GCA_019787425.1 Platygyra sinensis
GAAAACATTAAAAATAGAGCTTTGCGAAAACGTTGACGTCACGATAATCACGTGATTTCCCTGCCCGAGTTTTCCTCAAATACAAATCTAAAATGACCGGTGATTGGTGCGTTTTCAGAGTGAGCCAGAAACACCGCTTCGGTGAGAGATGAGTTGTATCGCAGCTTGTACAGAAGGCTGAGTTTTCTCCGTTGGGCAGTTGTTGTTGTGAGCACTTACCGGCCTTAGGCACTGATTAACTGTTGCTTACAGCTCAAATGAGAACAGGACAGGGATGCTGTTGTTTTTTTTCTTGACATCCATGAAAAGCCCAATAACTGAACAAAAGTTGAATTCGGTTAAATCTGTACAAAAACTAATCTTTCTTAAACTAAATGAAGCACTATGATATTGCAGCTTGCGCTCTGCAGTGTTTCGCACAACGTACATTATGCAAAAATTGATTGCGTGTCGTGAAAAGCTCCCGGGGGGTACTCCCTTATATGGGCTATATTGGTATGTGCGGCCCTAAAGGGTAGGGTTTTTCAGCCGTTCTGGTCATAAATAGGGTATCGATTTTAGCTGATTTCGGCCATTTTGGTCATATATAGGGTATGGTTTTTGTACTCTAGCCCTAAGATGGGTATGTTCTTAAACTTAGAAGCCACTTTTTCATCATTATCGAAAAGAAAAGCAACAAACGCAATTCACAAATTATGTTTACGGTAATTCAACATTGGTCTGAACTAGAGATCCAGTTATAAGGCAGGTCTAAAACAGGATTTTGATGAAAGGTTCAGGTCATAAATAGGGTTTCGAATTTTTGGTCAGGTCATAAATAGGGTAGGGAATATCGCAGATTTTGGTCATAAATAGTGTAAGGGTTTTAGGAAGCGGACCGCACACTCCCACCCAATTTTCCTGGGAGTACCCCCCCCCCCCCCCCCCACGGGGAAAAGCTGCATGAAACATTGGTTAATAGCGATGGTTTCCATCTTTATCAGTTCAGAGCAACTCTTCTCGATTTAATACCAAGCATTATATTTGCAGGAAGTAGCGCTACTCAGGAACAAACCACAGAGGACACTTCTCAGTCGAGTGCAATAACTGTAGACGAAGAGGCAGAGTTGAAAGAACTCGAGTTCCGCGCGCGAGCCCTCGAGTCATTGGTCCGCGCGCGTGAGAGGCAGATGAAGAATGAACCGGCTTGATGCCCAATTCTAAGATGGTGTCACAATGAGAGCGGTTTCTTGGCCCCTGTTTGATGAGCCACTGTTATAGAGGGCCTCGATGTTCTAAGCTTGTCACACGGAAGAGTACAATATTTGAATGGAACCAGGAAGGTTAATCCTAAAATTTGGAATGGGATGAACGTGAAGTTACCATTTACAGAGGAAACACTTGTAAGAACAGAATTCGCGAGCTTAAGGTTCGTTAATGGTTCAACGACTTTTCCACTGTTAAGTTTCTGAAAAGATTATAATACTGTATATTTGTCCAAGTAACGTTTTAGAAATTTCAGTTGAACATCCCCTTTTGACTGTAGGCACCGTAAGATTCTAATAAAAGTCTTTTTCAGTCAGTCTCCAATCTGCTCTATTTATTTTTGATTATCTTTTTATAAGAATAGTTAAGGAAGTGCCCAGAATTGAACGGCAATAGAACATAAATTAATCCAATAAAATAACATGTGTTTAAATAGCTTTCTGCTCAGGAGTGTACGACTCGATGAAGAGGCTGAAATTCAAGTTACGTTGATTTATCATTGGAGTGGAATGTCGACTTTTCGAGCCATCACAGTGGAAGGGAAATTGGCTCGAAAAATGGGAGATGTGAAAAACCGAAGATGTAAGTCTCTTAACGTTTCGCAAAGGAGAAAAGAAAAGGTTCAAATAATCCAAAAGTTTTAAAAATTGGGATCCCACTGTAGTTTATCTAAAAAGCCTGTATGGGATTAATTAGCAGGTGGAAATAATATTGCCTTAATTTTAACTTCAGAAATTGAGATTTTTTAACTAGTAGTTGAGAAATGTTGAGATAACTGTCAGCTGAGATGGTTGACCTTTTCAGCTTGGATAGATGTGACTATAGCGTAACATTTACTTACAAATAACCAAAATAAGGCACTTTTACTATTTTCTGGACTTATGGACACACGGTTGGCCCACATGACTCTCCGTTTCCTAGCTAGCGTTACTTAAAACTTGCGTGACCACTCCGGCTGCTCCCGAGAGGCCTTTCGCTCGCCTTACGGCGAACAATAAACCCGAAAAGTCGCGTTGACGGATCTTGACGAGTCGCGACCCTCTGTGAATGTTTTGTTCGGTGCAGTTTATTTTTTTTGTTTTTTTTCTTTGGTCAAGGTGAAGAAGAAACTGTGGAAAGACTTTGAGACAGTCTCACAGTTAAAAAAACATCAATGCCACTTTGCGGCCAAGTACGGGTTTTGCATCGTACGAGCTTTAGTATGGGGAGCTGGAATTCCACGAGGAGTTTCCGAACCTGGCTGGAACCTTTTATATTCAGACAAAGGATGCAGAAAATTCAACGGTACGGTATTTTACCCTATACTCAAGCTTGCTCGAGGTCTTGACGATAACGTTTGTGCATTTATTTGTTTTTCTTTCTTTGTTTATTAGCGCGCGTACACGAGCACGTGCACTCACACATCACGAGTCCCTCAGGCTACGCTCAACACTGAAATAAATGCTTGTTTTCTCTCAAACGAGCTAGGCGACCCATACTTTAACTTCAAAATTTTGGTGTAAATATTATTTTCTTTAAGTTAAAAAATTACAGAAAAAAATTTTCGGAATGGAGAAAACATGGTTTAAAGCGTGCAAAAAACTGTTCAATACTCGAGGATGCAAATTATGATTGAAAGAAAACGACTCCAAAAGTCGATGTTGATTCCACGTAAAATTTGTGATTTTTTCATAGATTATACAATACTTTGTTCCATTGCTTCTTTGTTACTTTGTTTTGTTCCCTGCTTTGTTCCATCTGCTTTTTTTAAGTACAACTTTCAAACTTTGCTGCAAAAACAGTACTTGATGTAATATATCAAACAAGAGAGACAGTGTTTCATTGGGATATTCAAACACCGAGAAGAGAGTTGAAAATACGACGCGCAGCGGAGTATTTTTGACGAAATTCGAGGTGTTTGGATAGCTGATGAAACACTGTCTCGAGTGTTTGATATATCTTCTCAATCGAAACAAAAACTAAGGAGTAAATGGAGAAGTAAAATCGTCGAAATCTATGCTAATTAAGACTGGGTATCCAAACCTCCTTCAAGGTTGTAATCTTTGTTTTAATTTGATGAATTATTGATGAGTTTGAGAAATGAAACACGCAAGGAAAGTTCAAAAATATCATGCGAAGTATTTCTTGATTACATGCAGTCTTTTATGTTTGAAAGAAAATACATTCCCTCTAATTTTGATTGAAAAGTGTAAAGCATTTTGTACCACTTAACCACGCTTGCCTTCTGAAATATTTTCAAAGGAGAACTTGCAGAAGCAGTCACGAGAGAGCCGCCGGTCAGAGCACTAGTGAAGAGAGCTAAGGACAAAGCTGGTGCTTTGCTGAAATGATTTTACTGAAATTCCCTTCAGACAAATTTTTGTGACAAGGTCAGGAAGAGTTACGTGGACCGCCTCTCGAATGGGTTCAAGAGGTATGAAGTTGCATTTATACAATTGTGATATTGTAGCCGGCTTATGTCTGTTTTTCATACCGTGATCAGTAAGACGTAAATTAGCTTTAACGCCAGTGAGCACGTAAGGCATTCTTGAAAATCATTCCTATGTATCAAATTAATTGGTAAACCCGAAATGTTTGCCGTTCGCCGTTTTGAGGCATTTCGTGTTTGTTAACATTTCCTAATCTTTTCATGGCTGCTAGAAGAAACTAAAGTTTAAAATAAAATCTATATATATTTAAAGAGCTGCTACCTTTTACGAGAAAAAAGTGGTATTTAACTGCTCGAAATAGGTAAGTTTCTGTGCGTTTAATTCCTGAAGAAAAAGTTCCTAACAAAGATGTCTTGGACTTCCTCACAAGTTCTTTGAAAAAAGTCTTCGGAAAGTAAATAAGCAATATTCGTTAAGTCTCCAAACAGTTCGTTATCTATCGAAAGTTCTTCGTAAATCATCGGATGCTACTCGGCACCGTTCGGATAAAAAGATGGAAATCGTTGTTAAGATACAAAACAGCAAAAGTAAAAGAGAAACAGGGCTGTATCCAGAAAAAAAACCTATGACTAGGGCAATGTCCATGAAGAGAATTAAAATACGCAAAAAAATGACTGACGCAAGTGCCTCAGTTTGCCAGTTACAAGCTGTCTCAAAACTTAAACAGACAGCCGAAAAATGGCGTAATTCTTTTACGTACAGCAACCGAGAATCCAGGCTCCCCATTCAAACCCTTCATCTATCCCCTCCATACGGCAACTCTCCACTCCTAATGGTATCTCAAGAAGAGGGCGAAGCGTGTTATGGCACGTACAAAACGATAAAAACGACACAAATCCCTAGTTTCCCTTATTTTTATGCATATCATTTACATCCAAGTTTTGACAGAGGTAAGCGATCGAGAAACCGATAAAAATTGTTACTTTGACAGCCACTTATAACTAAAATACAATCATTATGTCTACACAAAAGATTCCCGCTATTCTTTTATTTTCCATTATTTAACGAATTGCATAGATTGGTCTTAACTGTTATCGATTATGAGAGTCAAGTCTTCAGACATCAGAGATGATTATGTTCTGTTTGTAATCAAAGTGTAGATAAACCGCGCGATTAATTGGCTTAATTTCTAGACGCCCCTTGTTTGATGTAATAGTCTGGCCTTCAACGAGCTGGGTGATCTCTTTCCGAAGCCTCCAAGCAAATCAGGATCTGTTTTAAAAAAGTAGAATTTTTAATACAATCGAACATACGGTTAAAGGCAATCTGGTTTCCAGGTGCTTATTTTCCCAGTCTAACCCCACCCTCACCCCCTGCCCCCGGGGGGGGGGGATGTTACCCTGGAATCGAGCTTGATACTTCTGTTAAAAAGACCAAGAAAGGTAATGTTAGTTTCTTTCTTGCTAGGCTGCTTGTGGGATACCTTTATAATCAGGTAGGTCCCATGAAAGAAATATCCCATAAAATTATTTCTGAGAACAGGCAAACCGGTGAGTCTCTAGGCTTGCTATCATGAGAAAGCCTGGGAACTGGGACCAAACCACAGAGCGATCCCGGGTGTAACGAAATAACCATTGGATGTTCAGAAAACCGTCCCATTCGAAAATAGCGATGTCGTTAATGAAACGATTACTTAAATGGGTTGCATCTTACCGATTTCCCAGCAGAAATATTCCACCTTGATCTCATCGCATGATCTTATTTCTGGAATTTTGCCACGAACAATACAGTAAGAACCAAAGCCTTGAACTCGGGTAGCCTTGCAAACACTTTCAGTGACGCTGACCGCCGCAGGAACTTTCTGCCATCCTCCTGCATCGTTCTTTTTGCTAACACTTTTGATAGTGAACCATTTTCCGGGATAGCTGCAGTTCAATTGTAGGGGTAGATTGCCTGTAACTGAAAATCATAAACGAGATCTGAAGGAGTTCTCATCAGTTTAAGTGATTCTATTAAAACCTCTCTTCAGAGGCCATACAAGAAGTCTCCCACCCTTAAAAGGACGCGAATAAGGCGAGAACCAACAGCAAATTCAACCCACTTGTGATGCCGGGTCCAGATTTCGAACACGAGCGCACCTGTACTCCACCCGCATTTCTGTATTTGTACTTTATCTGTTTGATTACGGAGAAATTGCGCGCGGAAACTGGATCCTAGCGCGTCTCATCTGCCTCTTATCTCGACCCAGATCTCCTACAGCGAACACAATGAGATCTTGATAGGAGATTACTCTCTTCTTTATCTGTTTACTCACCATCACAATGAGGATCCTTATGCGTGTACAGACAGCGGGTTGCACCTAGATTATGGAATGAACGGTAGAATTTCATGTCAATACTGAAATGTCTTTAAATTGAGCCACTAGCCGATTCTAGACCAGTCCCTCGACTGGCGCTTCTTCTTCCTAGACAATGTCCACACACGCCGGGAAAATTTGAAAACGCTGCTTTATTTCGACGGTTAGGCCTACCATTCACACTAATCCGTCACTAAAAAAGAAGCTTTTTGAAATTGCTCCGTTCAAACCTCGTTCCCAGGGCCTTTTCCCCCAAGCCAGGGAAAAAGGCCCTGAGAACAAGGTTGTCAAAAACGATGACGTTCCGATAATACCTTGATTCCTCTGCTCGAGTCAATTTCTCAAACACAAATCCGAAATGTCCCGTAAATATCACGTTAATGAATTTCTCTGGCGTGGCTAGTGTGGACGGGAAACAGTTGATGCGTTTCAGCCGAGTGAAACCACCGTTTTCAAATTACTTCGGCGTAGTCAAGTTAGAGAAGATTTCGTCTCATTGTCCCGTGTACGTTAATCAAAATTACTGTGAAAATGCGGTGTTACGAATAAATGATGGTTTTCTTATAAAACAACCGAATAGATTTGACTTTTTCTCAAGTAGAATATTGACTAGATTTTTTTATCAGTTCGATTTGTTCTATTTACATAAATCCTAATAGTTCTTTTGAATTTCAAAGGAATCTTCACGTCACTAAACAAGTGTTGAAATTACTATGACCTCAGTAAAGCACGTTCACATAGTTTTTTGTAGACCTTTTTACAGTGTTACACGTTACCTATTTGTTTCCGTCAAGGAGACATTTGATGACCTGTTTAATTAACAGAAAGAGTGGATCGTGCCACGTTTATTTCACTGTTAGTCAGCTACTGTCATGAGGCTTTGTGTGTTTTGTAAACGGAAGATAGCTTTGTTTGATGTTAAAAGCAAACAAGCCATTCTACTTTTTATCCATTGTATGAAACTAGACAATAAACTTAGCATCTAAATGTGCAAACAGAACCGTTTTCTGGCGCCAAAAATCTCGCACGTATATTTTTCAGGCACGGCCACAATTCGATTTCCTTCAAACCAGTCCTTGAATTTCTCAGTTCTCAATAGCGTCAAATTAAAATTTCTTTTTCTCAAATGAGAAACGATAATCTTGACAATACTTGGTTTATCATTAGAGAACAGAAGTTAGATACATTGGTGTAAAAAACAAAACGATAACTGGCTTATTTCCTTAGGCAGTATAGAGCTGTCTTGCTGGCTCTAAAAAGGGTAACATTTTGCCTGGAAACCGATGAACGCAAACTTAATATTCTCATTCGGTGGGCCTCCCCTCTCATCCTTTAATGTGCCAGGTCCTGATGTAACTGTCGCTTAAATAGATAAACGCGATAATTCTGGTCTTGACCATCAGCCATCCGCTTGAAAGGTTTTGGCTCACAAATCTTTAGCGCCGATCGGAATTTTATGTCACTTCCCTAGGTATACTTGTTACTGGCAGAAACCAGGTTCATTTTACAAGCAGCCGAGATATGCCATCGAGAATTCATATAAAAAGCTAAACCGTTAAATTATGGCGCCTTCGTATAGAGTTAATAGAGGGAACTGGTTATGAAGCCCGGCAAGCATCTGTGATAATAGGTTTTTTGGCCTGGGAAAGCACTTCTGTAAAAACCTGGGGAAACTCTCTGGCTGTGGGGATAAGTACCGGATCTGTTATAGGGTGCTATCTTCAGAGACATCAACAGCACTCAGAACTCAAGTCTAACGATATCATTTTAATCCAAGAACGCAACCAGAGCGTGACCAGAATGTAATCAGGGCATAACCAGAATATAACCAGCATGTAACTAAAGAATATTTCACAAAGAATGAAAGCAGAATTCTAACTGATAACGCAAGGTTACTAAACATTATCTCGTACATTTCAGAAGGCTCGATTGGCTTTAACGGAATTTATCGCTTGCAAGATTAATAACTTTAAGAGCAGAACAAGTAGATAATATTTTAACAAGAGACTATTGCAGGTAGTAATTACAGTTCAGTTCTAACTACAGTTAAGGTGTACGGTTGATGAACTGGAGCAGTAACCTGTATTAAACCCAGAAATGCAAAACGATTCGCTCCGACGAAGGGCTAACGCTCGAAACGTCAGCTTCCGAATCTCTTTACGGTGACCAATTCACAATATCAACCCAGTGAAACCAAATTATCTTGTAACACTCCCACCGACGCAGCACCACCGTTTCTTTATAACCTTACCCCCTTTAAAACAAATGTGTCCATGTTGGATTTCTATATTTTCCGACAGCGAAAGCGAATATGTAAAATATAATAAATATAATCTGATTTTCTCTCTTCACACATCAAAGGAGCAAACAAAGATGCCAAGATTCATGTTGGAAGATCCACGACCCTGCACAATCTTTTGTTTTCGCTCATACACTCATGAATTACGTGACCAACACGTTTCTATTGGTTATTTCCTTAGTCCAGAGTAAACAACTATTGTGTTTTGTACACGATCAAAGCCAAAAAAGAGAACAAAAACATAAACAACAAAGAACTTTGTCGGGTTTCATAACCATCCCTCTCTGTTAACTATGGTCAAAAGCTTTGAAGCACTTTGGCTCACAAAAACCTTCAGCGCCAATTGGCGCTTTATGTCACTTCCCTTGGTATACTTATTAGCATAGGGACTAAGCCATAATTTTACAACTAGTTCATATGCCATCGAGAATTCAAACAAAACGCCAAACCGTTAAATTATGGCGCCGCCTTCGTATATGTTTAAAATATAAATACAAAGCTCAATAAATACCCACAAAATCAGAAGCCGAGGCACGAGAAGAAAACAAATGAACTATTTTCCCTCCTGGTGAATTTTTCTACCCAACATTGCTTCAGTTGTCAGTAAGTATTTTATGACCGTTGCATCTCACTTACCTGCGTTACATGTGCAGAAAGATAAAACTGCGGCCAAACAAACCAAAGAATTAAAGACAAGCAGTTTGATCTTCTGAGATGTCATCTTCATTTTCGCCAAGCAAAACAAGGAGCTGAGATTGCCGTATAAGTGCCTCTTGAATTATTTGTTTCCTGAAAAAGACAACACTTACAACCTTTGACACAACTTCGCAAAGAATCCGGTAAAACATTATTATGTGACAAATTTATTTCCGTCGAGAACTAATGTATTCTGTTTCGAGAAGTGTGATTGGTTGAAAGTTTGTACTGTTCTTTGATTGGAGTTTCTGTTTGTTTAATTTATGTAAACATTGACGGTTTTGAAAAGAATGTCTTAAACGATTCATTTAAACAATGATTTCCTTGCATTAGTTTAGCGAGACGATTTTTTTAACTTATTTGCCTGTTAAACGGCCGGAAACTTAAAAGGATGTGTAAAATCCTGCCATCTTACGTCAGTGCTATGCGATATTTTTTGTTTATGATTTTTCTTTTCAGTCAATGTAATATACGCATTTGTCTTCGATCAATACTTCAAGTTAGACTGAAAAAGGTAAGATGATTCAAAAATTCAATAATGAGTAGCTAGATGTTTCAGATGCACTACCCAACTCTCGAATTGGACTAGCAAACCTGGTTAACCGTTCTGTTTGTTGCGAACATAATATAATGCACGTACAGAAAAATATTTCCCTCAAGTCATAAAATGTCCACTTGAGCTCCGAAACAGTCGTTCCTATTCTAATGTGTAAAAAAATTGTCCATTTAGAAATGCCCAAATGTTTAGATAACCTCACTGAGGTTTTCGTGAGATTTACGTCGTTGCAAAGATATTTTCAGGCTTACATAAACTGAGAATTAAAAAGATAAATTGGTTTTTAATATCAACTGGGTTGATAATGTGAATTGGCCGCCGTAAAGAGATTCGAAAGCTGACGTTTCGAGCGTTAGCCCTTCGTCGGGAATTAAAAAGTTGATCCTTTGTTCATTTGCACCGCTCGCTAGAATGACTAAATCTACTGATACCTACACCACTCTCTCGCCATGTCATAAGCACACAAGGTTTTGACATTGCCCTTCTGTCCACTTCGGTTTGCTGCTAGAGCTCAGGCAGTCACCAGTGACTGCCACCTAGCAGCTGGTCTTTTATTCTCTATCATTCTCCATGTTGCTTTTTTCTCCTCCTCAAGCTCTGGCGAATGATTTAAATAGAATGCTAACTAATAGCCCTTTTCACGGTTAACTTTGCTCATTTACATTACAATAAAATCTAGCATGTATACGAGGCAATTTCGGGCTATTTTGTAGTTTTAGCCCGAAATTGCCTCGCATCCACGTTGGATTACATTGTTAAGCAAATGAGAAAAATTAACCGTGAAAAGGGCTATTGCAATGCACACGATTTTCACGATTTGTTTCAATAGCCGGTAGTGCACGCTCAGACCCAGGATATTGACACGCTATTTTGGGGCGTGTATCAGTGTTCCCCGCCGATTTATTATTTTCACGCATGCGCGGTGGCTCAACTTGCTATTTTTGACGTTTTTGTGTTTCTGTCTGAAGAGGTAAAAGCTATATAAGAAACATGTCCTCTGAGAAAGAATATTGTGCCATGGGCCAAATATTGGACTGCAGAGCTTTTATAAACATTTGGACGGACTCAACTGGCTCAGATGCCTCAACCTCGTTCCCAGGGCCTTTCCCCCAAGGCAGGGTAAAGGCCCTGGTAACGAGGATGTTAGTTACGTATGGGCTCTGTATGTTGAAGGCTACCTTGTTTTTCTTTCCCCTTGAGGTGATTTTTGACCACTAGAAGCTTTTTTGGTTAATTTTTTGACCTAACTGAATGATATTTGCCCATAAAATTGCTGTTACTGTCAGGAGTTTGTTATAAGGGTTGTAGTGTATATTGCGGTGATTAAAAAGCTCGACTACAAGACGTTTAGTTTCATGTGGTCAGCCATGAATAAGACGTTTTAAAATATTTGCAAGGACCACCGTGACGAAATAGAAGTACCGGATCTTCTCGCTGTAGGAGGTCTAATCAGCTATAAGTTGAATAATAACAGACGAAAGCAAGGCTGCTTGAATAGTGTGGGAATATATTTTCAGAATAAGTTGTCACAGAGAAACAAAAGTCAGCCTTGCTTTCATCTGTTATCAGCCATGAATACAATGTTGTAATCCGTCGGGGGGGGGGGAGGGTGTGGGGCACCCATCTGAAAGGGTCGGGAATGCTAATTTCCGTTTCGTAAACGGTCTATGCCATATTTGGTAACCAAGCCTTAAAGAATAGACGATGCCATATCTGCTTTAGTTCAGGCCTGGACAAGGTAGAAACTGGTCATAAAAATGGGTTGATGGATTATAACGCACCAAATGCTTCAATTTTCATATTCACACTGGTAAGCTTGCAGTTAGTTTTATTTGTTGGTTGGGGCAACTCTACCATTAATATTTAAGGGAGTCACGTTTTATAATTAAATTTTGCGGAAATTTGGCGAATCAACCTGGTAGTGTAGTGGAATAAGAGGGATGTTAGGAAACAGAAGGTCCAGTGTCGCAAAAATGGCATCGACCGTTTTACGAAACGGATAACTGCCTGACTGCGTCGAGTATCGATTCTCGTCGGAAAATTTGAATTTAACCCCTACTGAGGAGATCAATCTGTGGCCCAAGCTTTATTTACAGTATTTAACTCCTTAAAGATATCACAAAGCCTTTTTCTTCGAGAGCAACCATTAAAGAGAACTTAACGTCTAAAAACAGTGGTGTTTCCTCCTCAAATCATTAAGTCAGGCCAAAATCCGTGGTTTACACCCCCCCCCCCCCCCCAGTCCTCCGCTAAGCGAGACGACGAGGATCCCCCGTCCTTTCCACATAGGACTCTCCCTGCACAAATATTTTAATTTCCGTGAAAATATTCCCCAGTCAAGAAACCGCTGGGTTACCTGTTTATTCAATCATGATAATCTAAACATTCGTATTAAGCTTTTCAAAGAAGCCGAGCATGATGACTAATTGTTTAAGAAAACTTTAGGCTAAATTCCCGGAATGCTTACTCCTCTTAAGTTGATGAAACCTTTCCACGGCTCCATCGTTCAGTTTACAGAGCTTCCGAAACATTTGTTTCGCTTGAGAGCTTTCCCTACGAATTCGACAGCGGTTAATTGTTGTAAAGAAAAAAAGCCTATCGAACGAAGATTGAGCCTCAAAAGAAAACCCATTCATGCCCGAAACACCCAATGAAAATACAATAAATAATTTCGATGATATTAATTTAACATTACGCTTTGTTCATCGTTCTCCGGTTTAAATTGCTTTTGAAATCGTATTTAGAGTACATTCTGTTTTGCAAAACCACATTAATGATTGTCTCATGCCTGAGTTTGATCGTGGAGACCTTTGGTCCACAAATAAAGACTCCACTGGAAAACTCAGATAGATTTTTATTTGAAACAGATATCACACGAAAAGAGGTACTGGAACTTAAACGATATTAAAACTTTGGTTGAAAGACATTAAGGATTCGTAATTAAATTTAACAAGGTTATCAACAAGAAAGCCTTTGAGAGATCTAATTGCCGAACAAGTGATTGGCTTATACGAAGTTTCATTTGAGAAAACCGGAAAAAACATCAAGATAACGTCCGCGGGCTGTGCTTGTTAAATTCTATAGTTAACGTATTATCTAGCTTCTGCCATGATCTAGAACCTGTAACCTCATTGTCTATGATGGTGATTGCTTTATTCTTCTCAAGAAGTGAATGGGTTTCCAGGCAAAATGTTACCCTTTTTAGAGCCAGCAAGACAGCTCTATATACTGCCTAAGGAAATAAGCCAGTTATCGTTTTTGTTTTTACACCAATGTATCTAACTTCTGTTCTCTAATGATAAACCAAGTATTGTCAAGATTATCGTTTCTCATTTGAGAAAAGAAATTTTAATTTGACGCTATTGAGAACTGAGAAATTCAAGGACTGGTTTGAAGGAAATCGAATTGTGGCCGTGCCTGAAAAATATACGTGCGAGATTTTTGGCGCCAGAAAACGGTTCTGTTTGCACATTTAGATGCTAAGTTTATTGTCTAGTTTCATACAATGGATAAAAAGTAGAATGGCTTGTTTGCTTTTAACATCAAACAAAGCTATCTTCCGTTACAAAACACACAAAGCCTCATGACAGTAGCTGACTAACAGTGAAATAAACGTGGCACGATCCACTCTTCTGTTAATTAAACAGGTCATCAAATGTCTCCTTGACGGAAACAAATAGGTAACGT
>JAHPZR010035484.1:0-2500 GCA_019787425.1 Platygyra sinensis
AGCCCTTAAGATACGTCAAAACAGGAACTGTGAGGGCATATATTTACCAAACAACCAAGAAGTAAAAATTTCACAATTTGCAGACGATACAACTATAATAACTAACAACACAGACTCTCTTAAATCGCATCTTCAAACAATCAAATGGTTCGGCACCGTCTCAGGCTTAAAGTTAAATAAAAAAAAGACCAAGGCAATGTGGTTAGGTACAATGAAACACAGTAACTCGAATATACTAGAATTTAAAAGCACAAAGAACCCTATTAAAGTTCTGGGCACGTTTCTATCGTACAATCAAAATAAGAACATCGAAGAAAACTTTCTTAGCAGAATTCGAAAAATGAAAACCAAATTGAATCTTTGGCTTTCCAGGGACTTGACGCTCTACGGAAGATCTTTATTAGCTAAAACATTAGGAGTATCTCAGTTAGTCTATGCAGCGTCCATGCTGACTGTTCCATCTTTAGTTTTTTGACCACCTCTCCTCAGCAATCATATTTTCAAAAATACTAAAAGTTTCCAAGTTTAGAACCTCTTGTAAGCGATCACGACCATGCCCACTTACAGAACTAAAAATTAGAAATTTTTTTCTGTTTTTAACCTCCCGTAAGCGACCAATTTACAGATAATGGAGCGAATTTTGGATAAGGTAGTACAGGATTTGATCTTGAAATTGACTTTTCGTATGAATAAAAATATGTCTGCATTGCGATACTTAGGGCGCGTTCGTTTGGGATATTCCGGAATAAGAATATATTCCGGAATATATTCCGGCTATTCTGCTCCTGGGAGCAGAATAGCCGGAATCGAAATCCAGGTATTTCGGAATGAGAATACCTCGCAAACAAACGCTTACTCGCATTATTCCAATTATTCTTATTCCGGATTGATCCCAAACGAACGCGCCCTTAGAGAAGTTGTTTAGAAGTGCAAATGTGATATATCTGTTAAGACGTCACTCAAGACCAGTCATAAAATTTGACCACCCCGCTAATACGGCCAAATTCAGTTCCTTGCTGACCGTATTACCCTGTAACAGTGTTCCACGTACAAGACATTCTTTGGAAAAATGAATGGGACCAGGTAATTTCGCAGAAGTTTCATCGAAATTTTCGAAAAACACTGTGAGTTAGAATTCAAGTACACCGTAAAAAAATGTCCATTATTACCTGTGACGTGTCGACTCCAGACTTTTCGGTGACAACTTTGCTTAAATACAACACCTCATCTGAAGCATTAGAGAGGATGTCCGCTGCCAACTCGCTTAGTCCCGTATAAAACAGAGGCGGCTCACGCACAGGTATACCGTCCCATCCTTCCCACTGTGCGCACATGATTGACGGATGTGCATACGCGTTGGGGTTCATAAGTGTCATGCCAATTAGGTGCCCGGACACTTTCAGCCGAGGGTGGTCCCCGATTAGACTCTGCAGGGTGGTGACGGGGTCTTTCTTTGGGGCTGCATCTCTCCCAATCTAAAGCAAACGAAAAATGACAAAAAAAAATATTGACATCGTGTTCATAAATCCAGTCATAAATATGACTGGGTTTATGAAAACAGTGCGCTAAATCACCCATATTTCAATTTGGCAGCCTGCAAGCCATGTTAAAGAGAGAAAAATAAAGAGAGGACAGCAATAAAAGGAAGATGAACGAGTGGAGGTAAAAAATAGACTGACATTCCTTTAAATCTTTGCATCGTCTGGCAAGAAAAAAAACGCCCGGGTAGGGCGCGAATTCTTTAACACCGTTTTCATGAATCGAGACATATACATTAGTATAGGTAATCATACGGCTTCGAATTCAATTTGGAATTATTTTGCACGAGTGAATTTCAGCTTAATGAAAAACTCACCAATGCACATTAATCTCAAATTGAACGAGAAAAAATAGTATGATTACGTACAAGAGACCATGATCTTTCAAGCAGGTTAGAAATTCGAGTCTTGGGACTTTGTGTTAATCATTCATCATTCATGCAGGGGAATGATAAGACTTCTATTTTACGGCTTCAGAGAAGCATGTACAATTTTCCTGCCCAGCTCTGAAAATGATTTCCAATGCTAACAGCGTACAAAATTTTTGTCATCGTTTTACTTGATATCAATGGCTTAGAAAATTTGCCATTGTCTTTCAGCAAATCATAATTCAGAATTACGATGTGTAATTTGCACTGGTGTTACACTTTTTGCACTCTTTGCATTGGGGTTATACTTGAACCGCAACCCTCTCAGACAATCAGAATCAAGAAATTTTTTTCATGTATAACATTAGGTGAAAAAGTTAGTTCCTTGGAAGCAGTTATCATTAATGAGGGAGAATCGTGGTAAAATAAGCAAGGGGCGGAATCATGTAAGTGTTCATGCGTAGGTAGGTAGGCAAACTATAATTCCCCGTTCAAAAAAAATAATAGTAATAATAATTTTCCGTTCCTCTTATTTGACAAACAACTGTCCGTCTTTTAATCAGAGGGCTTACCTGCATTGCGCCAACCATTGAC
>JAHPZR010035484.1:7500-12500 GCA_019787425.1 Platygyra sinensis
CGTCGGGTCAAATGATCAGTAGCGCCAGGGCTTATCCCGGTTTCCGTAACATAGTGTGACTTGAAGTATTTGTACTTCCCCTATCGCAGGGGTTAACCCCCGACCCTAGCTTAAAATTCTTCGGTACCCATTTATGCATTTATACACCTCGGTGGAGAGAAGCATTGTGAGTGGAAAGTGTCTTTCCCAAGAACACATTCTAAGACTCGGTCAGGACTGCAACCAGGACCGTCTGACCCAGAGCCCACCGCGCAAACCACTGGGCCACCACGCCTCTCACGCTGTCCCGTACTAGTAAGGAGAAAATCTTTCAAGTGGCGTACCTTTTACCATTACAACACTTGCTAACCAGTCTGCGATCGTTAGCACCTGTAATCCAACCAGGTAAATACACGTGCTGGGCTGAAAAAGGAAATTACCATAATTTAAAAAAAGAGCTGACAATTAGGGCTCTTTCAAATGCAGGCTCGTTCAGCCGGTTAGCCGAGACAAATTTTGCCTGACGTCTCCAGGTGAGTAAATGTAATTCTGATTACAGATTACAGTGAAGAGCATCTTGGACTCAAGAATGATTACGACTGAAACTGTGTAAGACTTTCAATTAGTAGAGAGTCTACGTTTGTTTTATTATCACTTTATAGTAAATGGGATTTTAAGAGAAGCCAACACAGGAAACGTTTTCCTTTCTTTTTTTGTTAACATTGGAAACTTGCAATGTTATCGCAAGCCTGTTAACGTGCACCATGTACCTGGATCTGAAAGTGCAAGTACGCGATCACCTATGGCCAGCTGACGGCGTTTTGTGTGTGCACCAAAGATGTAGCCAGAACTCTGTGGAAATAAGACAATCAAAAAATTATTTCACAGTATAAGAGAACCTTGTTTGTTCTTGGTCTGATGTCCATCTCTCATTTTCCATAATGATAATGAGATAATGATAATGATATAATAATAATGATAATGAGATAATGATAATGATAATGATAACGATAACGATAATGATAATAATAATAATAATAATAATGAGATAATGACAATGCTAATGACAATGCTAATGATAATGATAATGATGATGATGATAATTATGTCAACCAAAGTCAACCAAGTAAACGTAGTTTTCGATTTCCTAGCAGAATACCACCAAAGCCTGAAGAACGATCTCAATGAACATTTAACAGGAAAAAACGAAGAAGAAACGCAATATCTACATGTAATAATGAAAAGCCAGAAATGGATCATATCACAGAACGTTGTAATAATTAAGAATGATTGAAAAGAACTGAACAGAATGTTGAAAGGAATAATCTAACTGAACATTCATAATTGTAAATTTTATAGCATAGCCTAGGACTAGTCTCGTTATGCTACTGATCATGTAAAACCGCGATATGAATAAGTGTCAATAATAATGATAATGATAATAATAATGATAACGATAACGATAACGATAACGATAACGATAATGATAATGAAAATGAAAATGATAATGATAATGATAATGATAATGATAATGATAATAATAATAATAATAATAACTATTAAAGAATCAATAAAAATAGCAGTTACAGCCACTAATTGGGAACACCCAGCACCCAGCTTAAGTGACAGAATTAAGTCACAGTATAAAATTCAGGAGATGCACAGACAGGCTAGCTTCCTGAGCATAAGGGACTGGTCAAAAAGTATGGGGGGGGGGGGGGTGGGCCGGAGCAGAGAGGGGGTGGGTCATCAGTTTTTGAACCCTTGGTAAGGGGTGGGTCGTTCAATTTTCAGCTGCCCATAGGGGTGGGTCATCCTGTTTTTTTTTTTTTATGGGAATTGGCACACATTTGACCCAATCTACAACAAAGGTAACTCCTTTTGAACAATAATTTTTAATTATTAAAGCAAGTGACACACTCAAACACCAACCCACGCTCTGGCATGCGCACAGCCATATTACCCAGATGGTGGCAGCCATGGACAGCTGTTTCTGCCTTATTAGACCTCATTAGCATGGTATAGCCAACAGGCAGAAATAGGACTAAGAGCCCTATGTAGGCTGCCCTTTACTGCTAAGGCGGGTGCAAAGCACCCCTTCATTAAAGAGCTATTGGCTACGCGTAAGGCACTTGACAGACTGTGGGTTGGTGTTCGAGTGTGTCACTTCCTTTTATTGTTTGTTAACTCCTTTCAGGACAAAAACTTTTCAAGCTGTATTTGAAAAAGTACACTTAGCTGGTGTACAACGGAGGTGATAACTTATGTATTGTAAAATCTGTACAAAAGTTAACAGATTGATCAAGGAGTCCCAGGGCAGAAATATTCATAATACTGCACTCGGTGCGCTGGTATTAAAGAATGACCACCTTGTGTCTACATGATTAAAAATATAACACAATCAGTGGTGATGTAATTTTAATCAAGATATCATGCCGAAGACCGAAGAGTTGACCTGATATTGGGTCTACATGCTATTTGTCCCCAAGGGTACGGGTCAAATGCACAAGGATCTGGGAGTTGTCTGGCCATACTACTCCCAAGACTCACTACAACTGTTTTCTAGAGGGATCACTGCTTTACATACCTTGAGGCCTAGTGAGAAAAGTAAAAGGTCAAGTTTCCTTAGAGTTTACAGTCATGACTTTAAGCAACAATATTATTTTTGTATAATTTTGTATTATTGTTAAGAAATACATCTAAAATGTAAATAATAATACCACATTCCATCCACAAAATGTGATTTTTTTTTTCCGATTATGCATCCAAAAATGTCATGTCCTATGGGGGTGGGGGAGGGGGGGGTGGGTCAGGTGATTTTCAGCCTTCATTTAGGGGTGGGTCACTCAGTTTTGTGCCAAATGGAAGGGGTGGGTCATGTGTTTTCTAACCGCCACATTTCGAAATGCTCCGGCCCACCCCCCCTGTACTTTTTGACCAGTCCCTAACAGTATAAAAATGAATTACTGTCTGTACCTGTAACTGTAGCAACTGATCTGCCCACTCTATAACGTATTGGCGGCCATTACCGACACGTTCTCGCACAGTTCCTGCAGGAAACAAGACAAGGAAACTCGTTCAGAGTTGCTGAGCAGATTTAACTGAATGGGATGATAGATAAAGGGCATTTAGCCTACAATACAGTGATACTGAAAGAATTAACAAAAAATACACCTATTAAATATTCCTGGGAAGGTTAAGCATGAAATCAAGGAGATAGGGGAGGTTGGATTACTAAATATAAAAGAACCGGTCACAGAATTACATTAATTTTCGGACGACCCTCAAGCAATACTTCTTCCAAACCAAAACACTTTTGCCATTCAAACAACGCGAAACAGTTCTATGCAAAAGACCTTTGTCAATTCTCACCCTCTACTCTTCAACTGGAATACGTGAAGCTTCAAAATCAGTGCGATATTGGGAACCTTCAAGTTTCCCATTACCGAAACCTGTCTCCCTACTTATCCCGGGCATTAGATAGTTCCTGCATTATGGCACATTTGACTTAAGGCTGAGAGTTTTAAACTGCTTATTTGCTGAAGGATCACGTACCGAGATGGAACGTGCCGTCTTGCTCGTTCCTGGTCACCACTGCCTGGCCGACCAACCGCTCTTCACACTGCAGAATGTGCCAACAGTCACTCTCGAACTTCTCCGGGCTGAGCAGGTAGGTTTCCTCTCTCGGAACGACACTCTCGATTCTATCGTAATGTCGAACGTATAAACCGTTCACGTCTCTTTGAAGTACAGTGCCTAGGAAATAAACACACGCCTTAAGAAACCTCAATAATCAGGCCCTTTGTCCAAAGTACTTCGAATGACCCGTTTCCTCGACAGGCCTTCTAGGTACACACATGCATGACAGAAGTCACATCATTTAAGTCGTCACGCAGCACTCCTGTTTACTTACGGAGAAGCATTACGCGACGAAAAAGAGACGCGGGTGACGCTTTCTATACCTGGTGCATAGCTGTAGGGAAACGAGGGATGAAGAGCAATCACAGGGTCGTGAACATCAATTTCACTATCAGCGTCATCAGCGTCTGTGATGATATCTGGCCGGTAAATCTGCTCCAAGTCGCCCAGACTGTCTTCTACCAAATAACTACCGTCTCTACAGTCTTGACGAATTGTACCTGATGAAGAATGGAGCAAAATTAAGTGCGTTAACATTCAAAACAAAACTCTACCAGTCACAGTAAATGTTTACCGAGCTGAGGGCCAATTTCCTCAAATATTGAAGTTGTTATGTTTCAAGAAAATGAAGAAACACCACTTTACCGAGTGGTTGGCTCTATAGTGTTTGTCATAATATGTTGATTGGAAAGTCATATTGTAAAATCTTCGGTACTTGCTGAATATGCCGAAGTTACTGGCGAAAAACTTTGGCTGATCGTCCAATTTTTATTTTCAACGTGAAAATTACCTTACACGAGACTTTGCGCGCGCCTACAAACACGCACGAACACACGAAAACGTGCTTACACTGTCAAAGAATACAACCAAAGTTCTTGTTACCTCTGTAGTACCATCCTTCGTCAGACCAACGGGCTAGAACTTCTTCTCCCACCTCGACAGGTCTCATAACACGACCACTTTCAACAGCGGGGTCCTCGTCCGGAGGAAGGCGAGCTGAAAAAAAGAGATGAAATGTTGAATGGGAGAAAATATTTGGAAAATATGAAACTAAATGATTTTCTTCTTCACTAACAACTTACAAATTAAGAGCCCGTGAGATCCCTTGGTAAGCAGACACGCTTCGTTGCCATTGCAAACATGAAACTGGATAGCAGGGGGCTCCTCTTCGCTGCCAGCAGTGGCTGGAGCCTCTTCCGCGTGCTGCTCACTGTCCGATACTGCTGGCGACGATGACGAGGAGGAGGATGATGAGGATGATGATTTGTCCTTCTCGCTGTGTTTAGACTGCTTGTCGTTGTCGTCTCCACTATCACTATCGGATGCTTATAATAAAGACGTTATTATTATTAAAGACGTTATTATTATTATTATTATCAGCT
>JAHPZR010035484.1:17500-25000 GCA_019787425.1 Platygyra sinensis
GTTTAACATCGTTTTTTTTATCATTAGTTACTTCTCAGCTACATTTCAATGACACACATTGACGTACAAGTGCAACAAAAGACAACCAATATTATAATCCAACAAATCTTTTAGCTCGCGCGCGACTGGTCTAAATTAAACGCGTGACGTGACTGAATAAGCCCCAACTGAGAGTGGGGAATATCCTAGTGATATTACCCAATTTTCAAAACTGCGCGTGTTGCAAAAAAAAAATCAACGATAGTAAACACAATAGCCTCCATTTGGCCCGAACGTATGCTCGGATATTTTTTCTCGGACATTATCTGTTCCTCGAAGTTCATGGTTTTTCTCGAAATGTGCTTTTGGAAAACTGTTCTCTTCTTGGAACATATAATGTCCGCGGACAATATCCGAACATATTTTTCGTTCCAAATGGAGGCTATCGTTTATATATCAGCAGATCTTGATAACCTTTACCAAGTTTTTCTCAGAAGATCTCCATACTGATGGATTTTTATATTATTTTTAAGACATTTATATCGATATTACAATCACACATGGATATGGATGGAATTTCTTGAAGAAAACATTTGAATTTTAGCAACTTCTTAAGGACGTTCGCACCCAAAAACTTCCCACGTACAGATTTTTTTAAAACTTTGACTGCAGGTAGAAAATGATAAGATTAGATTAAAAACGTAAAACAAATCGGGGGTCACCGAACTCGTTTTGAAGATAAGGCGTATCACAGACCATAGCATTTCCAGGATTTCCAGTCATTCGAGGCGATTTTGCCCGGATTCATTACTATCGGCATACATTTAAGCCGAAGAATCATATCTAATTTATGTGTGTCAACCTCGTCCCCAGTGTCTTCTCGCTTTCCAATATGGCGGCGGTAGGAGAAAGAGGGTCTTCTCCCGACGATCCGCCATTTTGGAAATCGTCGAGGTGCCCTGAGGACGAGGTTGTATGTGTTTTAACGCAGCATATATAGGCCTATTTGATAGATCTTCGCTACATATGTCATTAAATCAGCTAGAATTAGCCTTCAAAAATACAACTTCTAAGTTACGCGCACCTGTATCCATGTACCAATTCGACCCTATTTGAATAGTATATGAGAAATAATTAAAACTTCCCACGTACAGATTTTTTTTTGTTTTTTAGTATAATGGAAAGACTAAGAAAAAGAAGTGATCTGCCGAAAAAAAAGTGGGCATCACCGAGCATCCAACAGAAATATTCGCACACAAAATTAACGCAAAGGTCATCAGCTCTATATTTTGTTGAGTTTTGGACTCGGTGGGCGTGCTTGAAAATGACGTGGCACGCGCGTGACCAATGAATAGCGTGCGCTCTAGAGATGCGCAGTAGCAGTGGGCGCGAACGTCCTCAAGCACATCATACGAAGAAGAGATTCAGTTAAGTGCTTTTGTAACTTATTCTAATCCGAAGAACTCCCTTAAATTAAAAGAAAAATTTTCCATAATTTGCCCTTTTGTCATTAGCCTGCGAGCAGGCTCACTTGTTTGGGTAGGGTATCACGGCCAAAGGTGGCAAAGAACCGAGAACCCGGCGAAGCCGGCGAGAAGAATAAGGCGAGGAAAAGTGACTTTTCCTCGCCCCATTCTTCTTGCCGGCTCGCAGTTGCAGCTCCCGCACCTTTGCCCGCGATACCCTACCCAAAGAGGTGAGCCTGCTCGCAGGCTGTTTTGTCATCGGCATACGTGTTAGAAGCTTAAAGTATTGTCATTTGACAAATCTCTGATCTAAAATTATTATCGTATCATTGGCTACTCAGTTTTGGCCATATTTCTTTTGCAAGGTTTAAGTCACTATCTTTTTTGCTTGATCAAATGCTGATGACAAGATAAAATGGCTTTAAATATTATCGAGTAATGTTAAGCTTGATAAGAGAACAAAAAGCCCTTGACCAACGAAATTAGCCAGTGCCAAATTAGTCAAATGTTAGCCAGTGTCAGGCCGAGATTAAAAACCCACCAGTCCTCCGCATTCCTTTTTTACAATTAATATACAGCCCGTCACAGATATTGACCATTAATTTTGACACCTCCCTTGAAAGATGTAAAATGGGGAACTCATTTGAATGTTACTTGCAGCAAAAGACCTGACATTCTAATTGACGAAGAAGCGAAATTGTCCTTACGCCTTTGAAATTCAAATGAAGGTTAGACTGTCGTTTCTGAATCACATTGCACTCGTTTTTGACAAACGTTTGCCATTGGAAGTCGCCTCCTTTGCATGCGACGCTGGCTTTGTTCCTCCGCTGATGTCTTGCAGTTGCTGAGAAGTGATGGTATTTGTTGAAAACCGTTTCGGTACCTCTTGTTGAAGATGAAACAAATACAAGGATTTAGAGCGCTCCACAAATGTAGCATAAAGCGGCATATGAATGGAATCACAGTACGAAATGCACAAATGGCTGGTGCTTTCCAATTCCACAGGAAAATTCGAGTGAATGTAAACACAAGCGCTGGAACTGTACAAACAACGAAGGCGATAATTATAGCCACTGCTAATCGGATTATTTTCTTGAGTTGTTGATCGCGACTCCTTTGCTCAAACGACAAACGCTGTCGAGATTTTTTGTTCTTCGTTTTTAAGGTCCTTGCAATGAAGCCATATATGACGGCTAACAAACAAACTGGAATAATAATAAATGTGATGAAATTTGCCATGAGGTACCTCTTCTCAGTGTGGGTTTCTGACGGACCCCAGTATGGTGTACAATATGTCTTATTGTCGATGTGGAAGAGTCTGAAAGTGTAGAAATAGGGTGCGTGGACAGCAATGGCTACAAGCCAGGCACATCCAATGCTGATTAACCGTGCTTTTGGCGAGATAAGTTTGGCTTTCAACGGGAAAACAACAGCAACGAACCTGTCCATTGATATCAACAAAAGGCTTTCGATGGAAACGACAAGAGAAACATCGGGGAGAAAGTAGGAAAGCTTGCACAAAATGTTTCCTAGTATCCAAGGGCTGTCAACCTTCCAAGAACCAGAACCTGAAATGATCTGAACGATTTGAACAGGCATGATGGTCAAAGGATTGACCAGGTCTGACACGGCCATGTTGAACACAAAGTAGTTGATGGATTTTCGCAGTTGCTTGTTGCTGAGAATGACAAGAATAAGTAGAATATTTCCAACTAACGAAATGATGACAATGATGAAGTAAGCCAGGGCTTTTATCACCGTTTCAACTGTGGAATCGCCGACAGGACACTCCTCGCGTGTATTGTTTCGAGCGTTTTCCTTCTGCATCTGAAATGTTGCTGATGAAGGACTCCAGGACAGAATCTCCGCTCGACATGCTATTTTATGCTATGGTGTCAAAATTGGTAAATACTGTTCTCTTTAGCCGTTCTATATACTAAACTTTTCGTGTATATGAATAATAAATGTCTTTCAGAAGGAAACAGCTTTCTGATACTGGAGGAGAAGTAGAGAGCATTGATGTTGAAAGGCCAAACTTGTTCATTGAATTAACTGTCATTATTATTCGTTTATTAAAATCTTTCCCGGTTTCTGATTGGTTAAAACCACAAGCATAATTCACCATAACCAGCTGCTGTTGACCAAATTTAGAACAAATTTTGTCATATTGAACCAATGACGTCAGAAGTGCAGCCTGCTGCAGATTTGTGACAACGGACTTTTCCACGGTGACGACGGGTTTTTCTACTGTGAACTCTAACTGGGGGAAACGAACGTGAAAGAGGCCTAACCACAGGGCGCCCACACAATCTGTCTGGGTAGCCGATTACTAGATTTACCGTTTGCCTCACCTATAGCCATATATCGCTAACTGTGTATGTAAATCAATGATAAATAAACGTTGAATTACCTTACCTGTGGTGTACAGTCGTCCTTTTGCCTCAAAAGCGGTTTTTTGAGCGATTTTGAATGAATTTGAGTTCGCCGTTGACTGGTCTGATAACAGTCAACGGCGAACTCAAATTCATTCAAAATCGCTCAAAAAAACCGCTTTTGAGGCAAAAGGACGACTGTACACCACAGGTAAGGTAATTCAACGTTTATTTATCATTGATTTACATACACAGTTAGCGATATATGGCTATAGGTGAGGCAAACGGTAAATCTAGTACAGTTACTATTAAAATAACAATCGGCTACCCAGACAGATTGTGTGGTCACCCTGTGCTCGGAGCGACTCGCTTGCTGCGGGAAAGGAACTTGTCACGGATTTTAAAGTACCGTCGGATCTGCTACAACTGAAATCAGGACACTCAGAGAACTTGGACTTCACACCGGTTTATTCTTCGTACCTAGCTGTACAACTCTTGATGTTAAATCGTAAAACGTCGTGATATAAATCTTGATCCGCCGAGATGTTAACCGTAGCCCGCAGACTGGATGTAAATCAAAATACACCGAGATGTAAATCGTAGCCCGCAGAGATGTTAACCGTAGTCCCCCGAGATGTAAATCGTGTTACAATGAACAGTGTACTTTACTTATACTAACGCAATACACGATTACATCATGTAAGGAACAAAATAATTAAAAAATAAAGTCAGCTTGAAACTAATGACAACCTAAAAGGCATGAATAGGCTTCTGAATAGAGCCGGCTTCATTGAAATCGTCAACTAACTAAACTCAGTTTGCAAGATATATTTGCCAACAAAACTCAACAAAAGATATATCCATAGGCTGTATATTCAGCGTAGGAAGCTACCTAAAGAAACCTTATTTTTCGGCTAAGGTAAAAAGAAATTTAACCCGAAAGACATTTACTTGTATTATGTTTTTCTAATTAATTTCACAATATTAAAATTCCAACAGCGACGACTATTACGCGAGTGTATTGAAACTTAATTACTTAATATAGATTGCTTTTCGCAAGTCACTGTTTATCTAAGTTCTGGACACAAGCGAATTTTCGGCAAATACCAGTAACACAATGCTCCAACAAAGTAGGAGACCTATTTTTAACCTCATTGCTATATTTTTTTCCTTGACAGATTATTGAAACAATGACGTCAAATAACGTCGAAAGTGCAACCCGCTGCAGACATATTGAAAAGAGTAGGGCCTTCGGCATTTTTCATATCCTACGAAAGCCGAATTCAATAATTGCTAACTATCGGTTTGTCTTGTATCAGAGTCGTGATTGTCCATGGTTATCTAGTAAAATCAGCCCACACAGTTTTCTTTCAGCAGTCATTACAGCCTTTGTCGACAAACTACTTTCGCACTTTGTAAACAGACAAGTGCGCGAGAGAAAAGACATTGTCTTTGTCTTCCTACTCATTTTTCTGTTCACAGAAAGAATTGAAAAGCATGTTCATCAAGCGTGGGCTGCTCAACAGAACGCAGACCATTAATCAAACCAGAAATTAAACATATTAACATTTATTCTTGAAATTATTGTTACATCGTAGAAATAAAACAGCATTCGAGCATACATTATAAAAGACATTCAAGGCAATATAGGTGTCACTTCAAATCCAAACTTAGTTGACAGCTTTTTTCTTCAGAAAGTTACATCCCCAAGGCAAAACATATTAGCATATTCTTATTTGCACACAAGACAAAGAATACATTAAAAAAAAGAAAAGAATTAAAAAGAAATCAACTTCTCGCCAAGGATCGTGTGTTATGGAAGCTTATTACAGTGGCACCCCGCGAATGGTACCATCCAATTTGAAAGTGCTCGCAAAATTTGGCCTCTGCTCGAATTGCTCCCAAAAATTAGATGAGTGCTCGCTTGCTCGGATTTTCGTTAAAATTCCTTGCATTTGCAGTTTAGCGTATAGCATAATTTCCATCTTGAAAACAAAAACTGACACTGGAAACAATGTTTCCCGTATGTGAAACTGGGAAATATTGGCGAAACATGCGCGCGCCATGAATGTTTCTGGAAAAATGCCGCCTCGTTTACTTGACGTTTATTGAAACTGACCTGCCTGAGTTCAGTCCCAGGTAGCAGGGTAACCCTACATTTCGCTTGTGAAGGCGGGCTATCTTTAACCCTCTTGAGAGGAAACCTACTTGTTCGTAAACAGGGACTTCGAAAGCTTTACACTGTTAGATCCCGTTTACCGTCCACCCAATGACTCTCGTAAAGCTAAGTGAAGTAATTTTGCAGCAAACGGCATATGAAACAAGGTATAATTGGCTGTAAGCTACTGGGAATGGTTGAACCGCGATAAGGCCTTATCATGTTGCCTAGCTTTGCGCCTGTCACGGTTCTGTTTTGAAAGTGTCAGCCAGAGAGAGAGAGAGAGAGAGATTCCAGGTGGCAGAAAATTTACGAAGTGCTCGCTGCTCGTCATTTATAATTTGTAAAGTGTTCGCTGCTCGCATGAGAAAATTGATCACTGCTTGTGCTCGCAAAAACGAATGCACTGCTCGCATGCTCGCAAATGCTCTCAAAGACCATTCGATACCCCTAGCTCAGTAACGAAGTGTCACGGTAAGGAAAAAAAAAATGTTCGTTTTAAGCGGGGTCTACGTTATAGCAAAGACCCTGTTATAACGAATTATCTGGTTAACAACAAAAATATTCGTTATAGCGGGGTAACCAAGCTGAACCAAGCTGAACAATGGGATATACACCACGCAAAACAGTCTACAGACTTGCGCGTGAACAGCTACATTTAAGTAAAGTAAAGCTTTTGAAGGTCAAAGTTTCCCTATCTCGGCCAATAGGAGTCGTGTTTGGCTTGTCAACCATTTGTATCATCATGTCGTTTTTACTGACTGCGAGCGACAGGACAAAATATTGGTTATAGCGGGATAAATTGTGCGTTAGGATTGTCAAAATCTATTCGTTATAGCGGGGATTTCGTTATAGCGGGCTTCGTTATAGCGGGGTTTGTTTCCACATCTTTTACTGTAATTCTGCCGGGCTTTCAAATGTTGTTCGTTATAACGGGGTCTTCGTTATAGCGGGGTGCCACTGTGCTCGGGTCCGAGACTAAAAGTGAAAGCCCTTCAACCTCGTTCCTAGGGTCTCTCATCTCACCGCCCCATGGAGCGTAAGAACAGAGACTCTGGGAACGAGGTTCCAAGCCCTTTTGTCTTGGTCGTCAAATGGAGGGTCATGGTTCCAGGCGTTCTAAGCGTAGTGTGGAAACTGGGGGTGAGAATTGGAACAGCTTGCTAATCATGTGCTCGCTCTTCGTGAACAACATAAATAACAGAATGCCGTGCTTTTGGAAAGAATCATGTCTTATTCGCTCAACTCATAGACAAAAATGTCGAGTGTTTTCGGAACGGGTCGACAGGGCTCCAAAAATACTTTAATTCCAGCTTACCCTTTGGGCAAATAACTCTCAAATATTGCTTGCCTGGGGCATTTCCCCACTTGTCCAAGTTTTCAAACTCATTGATAATTCACAAACCCAAAAATGGAGGTTTTTCACTTGCGTAATAACCTGTCTGACTTGCTTGTAATCTTCTTAATTTTGACCACTTTCATTTGCTGTTTCCTGAATTACGCACTGGGTATCTTAAAAAATCCT
>JAHPZR010035484.1:27500-36355 GCA_019787425.1 Platygyra sinensis
TACTTTGTCCTGCTCCAGAATCAAAACATCCGTAAAAATAATATATATCTTACTACGAAGCCACCACTGCCTCGTGTACAAAGTTAAAGCGTTCTTTGATCAGTGTTTAGCTTCCCACGCGATGCTTTGCCGCCATTTGGCTTTGGCCTTTCTCAAAATATCACGTGATTAAAATCTGCAAGATTTTTGGAGATTTTTGTACCACGTGATCCAGCCGCTCGACGATACGCCATTTTGAAAATCGTCGAGAAGGCCCTGGGGACGAAGTTGTGTTGTCATGTTTGCTGCAGGAAGTGTCACCCACGTTACGTTGATGCTTTACCGCCATAATAAAGGGAGTCGCTGCCAGGAAAGCATGCAATGTTAATTCATGTCTTGCTGAAAACCATTAAAAATATCCGACTTCGTGCGAAAAGAGAAAAAGTGACAGCACCATTCCTCGTATCTGTTAATATACATCAACCTGGAGTTATGAAAACCGGATCGGCAACCAATTGGTAACTTTTCACGACTTCCCCTGTCGAATAGCTTGTTTACTGTGTTGTTTGCTGTTGTCGTTTTTTTTTTGTTTTGTGGATAGGCATTTTTTGTAGAAGTGGATGCGGACAGAATTGCTCATTCAGTTTGTGACTCGTTATCTATTCCATCCGAAATCTTGTTGTTTATCGCATCTACCGCGAAAAAGTAGTGTTTTGCCGGCTATTTAAGTTGCTACGCTAGTCTTAACCAGGCACTCTTTGGCTGCAGCTCACTCCACTTAAAAATTTCGACTTAAATTACACTGGTTTGAAACTTCGCGAAGTCAGATTAGGCCTGGTTTTAACATTACATTTTACATTCAACTTATTGCCGAATGAGTGATGTATTTAAATGCAACGTTTATATCAATTATATTCGACATATTTTTTTCTTTTTCCAGTAGAAGATGGAGAGCGAAGTCTATGAAGTTGAACTTGAATTTGATCGGGAAAGTGAAACGACAATCAGACTTAAAGAAGAAATACACTGCCATCTGCATTATAAATCGCCGCGTCCTGAAAGGCATGAACGATCTGAACGCAAAATGTGTTCCTTATTATTGTTAGCCGCATTGGTGGAAAACTTGAATCGAAGTCTGGGAATGAACAAGTCGCTCACGCTCATCAATTTTATTCGGCGCACAAAAAATGTAACGTTTAAATCAATTCATCCGGACCTATTCGAGTTGACTCAAATTAGTATTAGATTCGGCGAATGTAAAACGAGCCGTTTAAACCGGGCCGCAGCAGGGGTATAACAAAGGCAGAGGTATAAAAATGCTGGGGTATATGAAAACGCTCGAGGAAATGTGCGAAGGAAAACACGGTGTAAAGGACAAGGCTAGAGAACTTCAGGCTATAGGGCATTTCACAGGGAACCTACAGGGCAACAACAAGGGAAAATGCACCAAAGAGTAACTCAGTAGAAGACACACGAAACCCATAGAGACTTGCACGAGGGGTTTGACGAGGGAAAGCTATAAGCACGTACGCAGTGAAATGATACTTAACCAAACCTTTTTGGCACTATTGACCAATGGTACGCTTTAGCAGCATATCGTGTTAGTTTGGTCGAACTATGGTTCGTATTGTGGCCGCGAGATGTAATCGAGCCAAAATACCCATGGCGAGACCAACCCTGATATGTCGCCGGGGCGTACCGAAAACGGTACAATTAAGTAATAACCTCACATAAATCCGGCCCTGAAGTAACCATGGAGATATCATAGCCATATCAGGTTAGTGACTTGAAATAAAACAGGACAGTAGACATGGGTTCTGATTGGCTAATTGCGAATTTGGTTAACATAAAGAAGTTTACCACTTTTGGGAAAGAAGGCAATAACGAAATAAGGCGCGTCGAAGGCCTGCGAACAGCACACAAAACACCACCAAAAACGTCACAAGGGAGAAGCCTAGCGAGGCAAGAACCTTCTAAAGATAAGAAAGGAAAGCTCCTGATGTCCATGCAGAGATTCCACGGAATTTAAAGTTCGTTAGACTATTTCACGCAGACCATACTTGCCCGATCTTAGAAACGCTTTGAAGCGAGGTTGCTTTGGCATATAATTACAGAAGACAAGGCAACGATAGAAACCTTTTTGTTTGGCTCTATTTCAGCGTCTTAACATCCAGAACTAATGAATATGCGCTAAAACTCTATTTACAAAGAACCTTTATTTCAAGAGAGCAGAAAACGTCAAATGTCAAATAAGGCGAAGGAAGGTGTAAGGTGGCTCTGGTTTTGTATTGCCTGCGTAGCAAGCGTTCCCGTACGAGCCGAACGAAATAATAGGGCCGCGAGAAGGATGTTTCGCATTCAGGACGCGCGGAAAATGGGGCGAGAGAAAAAAAGAAGCGCGGAACTTGCTACGCAGGCAAGGTTTTGTATTCATAGTGTAATTATTTTTGTATTTTAAATCGAATTTAGATCTGATGACTAAGAGACGAAATGTATGCATTTAGGCCAAAAGTTATTTCACAGTTCTTTCTTATCGCAAAAAGTATCTTCAATTCCTCTGGAAGAACTACGTCACGTGACGGTCTATCGTCATCTTTCCTTATCTTGGTCCTTCTTCTTCTTCATAAAGTTTTCTACCATGCGGTCAAAGTAGTCAAGTGATAACCAGAAACACTGCTGCGGGTCCACGTGACTTGAGCTGAAAATATGGTAAAAACGATAAGTAAAAAAGATGCTGCTAAACTGTTACAGACGGAAGAAAAGAACGTTTCGTTTCAGGCAATTCTTCATTGAAGCAACACGCCTTAATTTTTGGATTGTTTGATCACTCCAGAATACTCGCAAGTCCCCGGAACTAGTCACGCCCTGATGGCGCGATCAGTTTCCTAGCAACCTCGATACGAAAAGCGAGGGATCTGTCTAGTCTCAAAGACCAAAATTTGTCATCATATCTGGATCTGCCCCGGGTTGACAGAATCAGCGTCGGGTCAAATGATCAGTAGCGCCAGGGCTTATCCCGGTTTCCGTAACATAGTGTGACTTGAAGTATTTGTACTTCCTCTATCGCAGGGGTTAACCCCCGACCCTAGCTTAAAATTCTTCGGTACCCATTTATGCATTTATACACCTCGGTGGAGAGAAGCATTGTGAGTGGAAAGTGTCTTTCCCAAGAACACATTCAAAGACTCGGTCAGGACTGCAACCAGGACCGTCTGACCCAGAGCCCACCGCGCAAACCACTGGGCCACCACGCCTCTCACGCTGTCCCGTACTAGTAAGGAGAAAACCTTTCAAGTGGCGTACCTTTTACCATTACAAAACTTGATAACCAGTCTGCGACCGTTAGCACCTGTAATCCAACCAGGTAAATACACGTGCTGGGCTGAAAAATGAAATTACAATAATTTAAAAAAAGAGCTGACAATTAGGGCTCTTTCAAATGCAGGCTCGTTTAGCCGGTTAGCCGAGACAAATTTTGCCTGACGTCTCTAGGTGAGTAAATGTAATTCTGATTACAGATTACAGAGAAGAGCATCTTGGACTCAAGAATGATTACGACTGAAACTGTGTAAGACTTTCAATTAGTAGAGAGTCTACGTTTGTTTTATTATCACTTTATAGTAAATGGGATTTTAAGAGAAGCCAACACAGGAAACGTTTTCCTTTCTCTTTTAGTTAACATTGGAAACTTGCAATGTTATCGCAAGCCTGTTAACGTGCACCATGTACCTGGATCTGAAAGTGCTAGTACGCGATCACCTATGGCCAGCTGACGGCGTTTTGTGTGTGCACCAAAGATGAAGCCAGAACTCTGTGGAAATAAGACAATCAAAAAATTATTTCACAGTATAAGAGAACCTTCTTTGTTCTTGGTCTGATGTCCATCTCTCATTTTCCATAATGATAATGAGATAATGATAATGAGATAATAATAATGAGATAATAATAATGATAATGAGATAATGATAATGATAACGATAATGATAATAATAATGATAATAATGAGATAATGACAATGCTAATGATAATGATAATGACGACGATGATGATGATGATGATGATGATAATAATTATGTCAACCAAAGTCAACCAAGTAAACGTAGTTTTCGATTTCCTAGCAGAATACCAACAAAGCCTGAAGAATGATCTCAATGAACATTTAACAGGAAAGAACGAAGAAGAAACGCAATATCTACATGTAATAATGAAAAGCCAGAAATGGATCATATCACAGAACGTTGTAATAATTAAGAATGATTAAAAAGAACTGAACAGAATGTTGAAAGGAATAATCTAACTGAACATTCATAATTGTAAATTTTATAGCATAGACTAGGACTAGTCTCGTTATGCTACTGATCATGTAAAACCGCGATATGAATAAGTGTCAATAATAATGATAATGATAATAATAATAATAATAATAAAAACTTTATTAAAGTGTCAATAAAAATAGCAGTTAACACCACTAATTGGGGACACCCAGCACCCAACTAAAGTGACAGAATTAAGTCACAGTATAAAATTCAGGAGATGCACAGACAGGCTAGTTTCCTGAGCATAACAGTATAAAAATGAATTACTGTCTGTACCTGTAACTGTAGCGACTGATCTGCCCACTCTATAACGTATTGGCGGCCATTACCGACACGTTCTCGCACAGTTCCTGCAGGAAACAAGACAAGGAAACTCTTTCAGAGTTGCTGAGCAGATTTAACTGAATGGGATGATAGATCAAGGGCATTTAGCCTACAATACAGTGATACTGAAAGAATTAACAAAAAATACACCTATTAAATTCCTGGGAAGGTTAAGCATGAAATCAAGGAGATAGGGGAGGTTGGATTACTAAATATAAAAGAATCGGTTACAGAATTACATTAATTTTCGAACGACCCTAAAGCAATACTTCTTCCAAACCAAAACACTTTTGCCATTCAAACAACGCGAAACAGTTCTATGCAAAAGACCTTTGTCAATTCTCACCCTCTACTCTTCAACTGGAGTACGTGAAGCTTCAAAATCAGTGCGATATTGGGAACCTTCAAGTTTCCCATTACCGAAACCTGTCTCCCTACTTATCCAGGGCATTAGATAGTTCCTGCATTATGGCACATTTGACTTAAGGCTGAGAGTTTTAAACTGCACATTTGCTGAAGGATCACGTACCGAGATGGAACATGCCGTCTTGCTCGTTCCTGGCCACCACTGCCTGGCCGACCAACCGCTCTTCACACTGCAGAATGTGCCAACAGTCACTCTCGAACTTCTCCCGGCTGAGCAGGTAGGTTTCCTCTCTCGGAACGAGACTCTCGATTCCATCGTAATGTCGAACGTATAAACCGTTCACGTCTTTTTGAAGTACAGTGCCTAGGAAATAAACACACGCCTTAAGAAACCTCAATAATCAGGCCCTTTGTCCAAAGTACTTCGAATGACCCGTTTCCTCGACACGCCTTCTAGGTACACACATGCATGACAGAAGTCACATCATTTAAGTCGTCACGCAGCACTCCTGTTTACTTACGGAGAAGCATTACGCGACGAAAAAGAGACGCGGGTGACGCTTTCTATACCTGGTGCATAGCTGTAGGGAAACGAGGGATGAAGAGCAATCACAGGGTCGTGAACATCAATTTCATTATCAGCGTCATCAGCGTCTGTGATGATATCTGGCCGGTAAATCTGCTCCAAGTCGCCCAGACTGTCTTCTACCAAATAACTACCGTCTCTACAGTCTTGACGGATTGTACCTGATGAAGAATGGAGCAAAATTAAGTGCGTTAACATTCAAAACAAAACTCTACCAGTCACAGTAAATGTTTACTGAGCTGAGGGACAATTTCCTGAAATATTGAAGTTGTTATGTTTCAAGAAAATGAAGAAACACCACTTTACTGAGTGGTTGGCTCTATAGTGTTTGTCATAATATGTTGATTGGAAAGTCATATTATAAAATCTTCGGTACTTGCTGAATATGTCGAAGTTACTGGCGAAAAACTTTGGCTGATCGTCCAATTTTTGTTTTCAACGTGAAAATTACCTTACAAGAGACTTTGCGCGCGCCTACAAACACGCACGAACACACGAAAACGTGCTTACACTGTCAAAGAATACAACCAAAGTTCTTGTTACCTCTGTAATACCATCCTTCGTCAGACCAACGGGCTAGAACTTCTTCTCCCACCTCGACAGGTCTCATAACACGACCACTTTCAACAGCGGGGTCCTCGTCCGGAGGAAGGCGAGCTGAAAAAAAGAGATGAAATGTTGAATGGGAGAAAATATTTGGAAAATATGAAACTAAATGATTTTCTTCTTCACTAACAACTTACAAATTAAGAGCCCGTGAGACCCCTTGGTAAGCAGACACGCTTCGTTGCCATTGGAAACATGAACCTGGATAGCAGGGGGCTCCTCTTCGCTGCCAGCAGTGGCTGGAGCCTCTTCCGCGTGCTGCTCACTGTCCGATACTGCTGGCGACGATGACGATGAGGAGGACGAGGATGATGAGGATGATGATTTGTCCTTCTCGCTGTGATTAGACTGCTTGTCGTTGTCGTCTCCACTATCAGCTTTTTCTTCGTCATGTTCACCTTCAGAACCCAACGGCAGACTGTTGCTTGATGATCGTCTGGAGGACCGAGGACGGGCTGAAGTAGGTCTGGAAGATTCCGCAATTGGCGAGCCAGGAGAAGACGATTTCGCAGACTTTTTCTCCGAACTATGAGAACGCGTGTCTTTGGATGAAGACTTCTCGGAACCTTTGGTCGATCCTCTAGGAGAGGGGCGTGGGGACGAGTGAGCCGAGGAGGCACTGGGTGGGGATATTGAGCGTGATCTCGGAGGGGAGACTGCTGGTAAATCGGGAAGCTTGACTCGCGGTCTCTCGGCTCTGTTCTCCGAAAGATTATTCGCTAATTGCTGTAAGAGTTGTTGTTGTTGTAGCTGGAGTTGTTGTGTCTGGTTGAATTGTTGCATGAGAAGCTGTTCTTGTTGCTCTTTCTGTTTCCTCAAAAGATCTTGCTGCTGGTCCTGGAGGCGTTTTTGTTCTTCTTGAATCTCTTTTTGTCTTTTACAAAAATTCAAAACAAATAAGACGAATTACACTTTAATTAAGTTATCAAGTTCGGAATTTGCATAGCTTAGAGGAAGGGAGAGGATAGGTGGTAACCCTTCCTTTATGAATTGCGAAGTATTTGCAGTAACTATACAAGTATTAGTGCATTAACACCTTCGAGAGAAGCTGCCTTTACACGCTGGCGTCGCTCTTCATTTAAAAACGAAGAGGAGGCAGGGTGAGGGAGAAGGGGGGAATAATAGGGACTTTAAGATATGGTACAGCGAGGCTGTAGTACGGCGGGAAATAGTGAAGGTCACTTCCGGTGACGTCATGTCGCGTGTTCCACTACGGCTTTTCCGCCGTAGTCTTGCTTTCTTCTTCGGGAAAGTGCCTGGTTTCACGCACTCTTCGCTACGCGAGTATAAGCATGCTGTTTAATTCTCATTTTAGCGCTTTTTTCACTGTTTGAACAGCCTAGTTTGAAGATAAAGTACTCAATCATAAAAATCCGTTCGAAGATAACTGTTTCTTTGTCATTTGTACTGAAAATTTGAACGATTTTAACATCTATCGTCGTAAGCGACAGTCATAATTTATTGACCGGTCCGAACAGCCCCAGATAAGAAAGATTTGTATGTACTAAGCTGAGCTGTTCGAAATGTATTTTATTAGAATTGAAAGCTGTGCATTTTCGGACTTATCACATTGTGCGAACCATACCCGTGCTGAAACCGAGCTTTTTATCAGTGTTAAGCTTATTTTGTTTTGTGGTTGGAATTACAGCGGTTCTAAAAGCAGCTGAGAGGCAAATCTAAGTTTTGGGAGATGTGAGATCGACACAAGAACCCATTGTCACTGATCAAGCCTTTGTCGTATGAAAGTAGGATGAAGTCGAACGTATCCATTTATGTAAAGACACGTAGATGCTGAACACCCCGTTGCCGTACAGCGAAATCTTAATCTGTTTGAGGTTTGCGGAGGGAACGGAGTTGTCAGCCTAGTCCCTCACGGCCGAAGTAGCCGTAGTAGCAGCCCGCCGTAGTGTATCTTAAAGTCCCTAATGACTGTCTTAAACGGAACTCAAAGTAATCTAAGCCAATCAAAGACCTGAACAATGACCCAGTCAGTCGGTCTGTATGCCAAGTAAATAAGGATATCCTTGACCAAGCATGAGGAGTCAGATTCGGAAGGCCTGAGAAGAGACGTTTGGTTTTGCAACTGATTGGTCATAGCAAATGGCAAAAATGTTATGTCAGATAATTGTAGAGCTCGGCAAACACACCGACCAACCAAACAAAATTGCTTTTTTCAAGTCACAAGAAAAGAGTCAATTATTGCGACAGTATTTCAATGAATGTTATAAAAAATGTCCAACCTCTTATTTTGTTCATCAATCTGCTGCTGTAGAAACTTCTGCTGTTCGTCGTCCAGTTCGCGTCGTTTCTCTTTCAGTTCATCCGCCGCCCTCTCATGTCGTTCCCTCTCTTCATCCAGCTTCTTCTGCAGATCCTCGATCTTTCTCTCCACTTCGCTCAGCTGCCTCCTGTGTTCCTCCTCTAGCTCTTTCTTCAGCTCTTCAAAAGGTCGTCTGTCTTCTGACGCCTCTCGGGGTGACGCCCCTTTGGACGAGGGAGCGGGACTTTCCCTGGAGCTCCCCTTGGGGCTTGCACTGCGGCTTCTGCTACCACGACTGCTGGCGCGGCTGCTCCTACGGCTGCCCTTGCCGGAGTGGCTCGAGTGACTACTCTTACGACTGCCTGCTTGACTGCGAGGAGACTCGATTCTCGTTCCCTTATCTTAAAACATGAAGATA
>JAHPZR010035489.1:0-5000 GCA_019787425.1 Platygyra sinensis
TTGGGAGGAGGTGTGGTGCAGCTTGCTTCCCAAATCCCTTACCCTAGCTATGACCAAAATCTGCAATATTCCCTACCCTATTTATGACCTGACTGGTAAATCAAAACCCTGTTTCTTACCAGCATTATAATAAGTTCCCTAGTTTTGACCAATGTGAAATTACCATAAACATAATTTGTGAAAGACTTTTGTTGATTTACTTTTCGATAATTATGAAAAAGTGGCTTCTTAAAAACATACCCATATCAAGGCTAGAATGCAAAAACCATACCCTTTTTATGACAAAGATGGCCAAAATCAGCTAAAATTGATACCCTATTTATTGCCAAAACACCTGAAAAACTATACCTTTTGGGGCTGCACATACCTATACATCCATCCATCCATCCATCCATCCATCCATCCATCCATCCATCCATCCATCCATCCATCCATCCATCGTTTTGTAATTTTTGATCAAAATCACCGTGGATAAATAAAGTTTTCCTATCCTATCCTATCCTATCCATCCATCCATCCATCCATCCATCCATCCATCCATCCATCCATCCATCCATCCATCCATCCATCCTGATGAAATGAAATACGAAAAATCCATGAGAGCTTTTAAACGCAAATTAGAATTTCTCAATCTCTCTCTTGACTTTTAGTAATACACTTAAGTTGTAAAATTCCTATATTATATATATTGATGTAAACCTGTACATATATTTTAAATGTAAGTTATAGTTATTTGCACAGCTTTTGTGAAGAACAAAAGTGCAATGTTTTGTAATTTTTGATCAAAATCACCGTGGATGGATGGATGGATGGATGGATGGATGGATGGATGGATGGATGGATGGATGGATGTATAGGTATGTGCAGCCCCAAAAGGTATAGTTTTTCAGGTGTTTTGGCAATAAATAGGGTATCAATTTTAGCTGATTTTGGCCATCTTTGTCATAAAAAGGGTATGGTTTTTGCATTCTAGCCTTGATATGGGTATGTTTTTAAGAAGCCACTTTTTCATAATTATCGAAAAGTAAATCAACAAAAGTCTTTCACAAATTATGTTTATGGTAATTTCACATTGGTCAAAACTAGGGAACTTATTATAATGCTGGTAAGAAACAGGGTTTTGATTTACCAGTCAGGTCATAAATAGGGTAGGGAATATTGCAGATTTTGGTCATAGCTAGGGTAAGGGATTTGGGAAGCAAGCTGCACCACACCTCCTCCCAATTTTTTTCTGGGATTAATCCCCCCCTCCTGAGGGGGTGGGGGGCCATTACAAAATTAAGGAGTTGCTTAAAACTGAAGTTGGAGATCTATGAAATGATTTTCTTTTCTAAAGTACTTGCATGCATTTAAAATAATTATTGTAATACATTTTTTTAACAGACTGTTACCCTGTCAGGGTAAAAAGCAAACAGACAAATAAAAAAGTCCAGATTGTATTGCTAATTGCTACTTCACAGCGATTTTATGAGAAGATTTCTTTGTAATTCAGTCTGCTGAAATATTCGGTATGACAATCATAATGTACCACTCAAAAATGCTTCAAGTATAATGACAGCAACAAGAAGAAATTATATACTTTTGTCAACATCATGTGTAGTATCATATGCAGCCATGTGATGTTTTCCGAAAACTTTCCGAACGAATGGCGAAAATCATCTCAGTGTGCTTATTATTCAATTATATGTTGCACGTTTTACACAAAATGCCATACGATAGGAGGAGGAAGGCTTACCGTTTGTCCCACATGATGATTAAGTGTTCATTTCAACATAAGTTTACTGTTTTCTTCCTGTGGCCGGTCAATTCCTGTGGCCAAAAGTTTCGAGAGGACCTAGTATAGTAGTTGAGGAGCTTATAGTCTGTTATTTGAATTCAAAACACCGCACATTTCGAAATTTTCGTGGTCGTTGGTGAAACAAAAATATCAACAAAGTTTAATGCTAACCAATTTGCAGTACGCTTATTTCATGATCAATAAATGTAAAGGATCTTCACGTACGAATCGTTCATGTTATCGTCACTTCTAGGACTTCGACGCCGATTTCTCTGCAGTCGAATATTCTGTAGCAAGTTTTCTTTCTATTTTTGGCTCCACAAAGGTAAGTTCCGATCAGGTTTGGGATCAAAGAACTACCACGCTTCAAACGGACAAGACGTTTATTCGCAGTGCATGTTTGGGTCTTTACGCACGAATCCTTCAATCGTTCATGTTATCGTCACTTTTAGGACTTACACGTCCATTTCTCTGCAGTCGAGTATCCTGTAGCATATTTCCTTTCCACTTCTGGCTCCACAAAGGTATGTTTTGATCAGCTTTGGAAACAAAAAGCCATCACGCTTCACAGGGACAGGACGCCATTTTGAATAGTTGGACATATTCTCGCCTTTGTACCTCCCCCCACGTACACTGACACAATGGCATAAACAGTGAGGCAAACTTGTCGGAGACGGGGAGATATGGGGAAAACGTGTTTAATCCAGGTTTAATGCATAAATTAATTGTCTAACAAGTGAGTGAGTGAATGAGTGAGTGACTTTTAATTGAATTTCGCCCCCAAACCCTAAACCCCATAGCATGACTTACGTCATACCATGAGGTAATAAAATGAGAAATAAAAGATTGCAAGTAACGGTTCAACGTGACAAGACAATAGTGTCTGTAATTAAGAGCGGATTATTCAACACTTTTGGCGTGATATAAGGCAGTAGTCTCTGACGCAGTGACGCGCGTCACAGCTTAAGAGAGAAATCTAAAATAAGGCATTACAAGTTGCGTATTTTTGGCTATACGGGCTAAATAAAAGGGCCGGTTTTTCTAACGTCAACTTTCCAAAACACGCCAGAGAATAATAAGGAATCATATCAGCGCTCGAGAACCCATAATCCACATGGCATCGAGAAGAAGAATACCGGAGGAGACAAAAGCTTCAATCCAAGCTCTAAAGGCTACCACAAATCTCACATTAACTGAGATCGCTAAATGTTGTAAGGTTTCGACTGCAAGTGTCCAACGCATAATAACCGCAAAAGACAAAGCGCCTGGGAAAAATAGACATTTGTGCGGTAGAAAGAGAAAGCTTACTCCTGATCATGAGGCATTGGTTCTTGGAAGCATTGCAGAATTAAGAGAGCGAGAGGGCTCATTTACTTCGCGGCGTCTGATGGACAGGACAGGAATTCGCCATGTGAGTGATCGAACTGTCCGACGCCTGTTGAACAGAAAGGGCTACTTCTTCCTGCAGGCTCGTAAAAAGGGACTGATGAGTGAAACGGACAAGGCGAAAAGAGTAGAATTTGCTCGAAAGATGCAAGAAAATTATCCACCGACTGTTTGGACCGACAATCTAGCGTTTTACTTAGATGGAGTCTCCTTCGTTTACAAGACGAACCCCATGGACCAAGCGCGAGCTCCCAAAGGGAGAGTGTGGAGAAAAAAATCTGAAGGTCTCAAACAAGGGTGCTTGGCTAAGGGGAGTAAAGCTGGAACAGGAGGAAAAGTTGCCAAGATGATGGTAGCAATAACGCACGGTAAAGGCGTACTGACTTGTGAGAGATACGAAAAAATGGATGCGCAATATTTTACATCTTTTATTGACCAACATTTTGACACCATGTTTGAACGATCTGGTAAAGGATTGAATCGACTATGGTTGCAAGACGGGGATCCCTCACAAAACAGCAAATCAGCCTGTGATGCTATGGCTCGCTGTCACGCCGAACTTTTAAAAATACCGCCACGAAGTCCAGACTTAAATCCGATTGAGAACGTTTTCCACATTGTATCTAGGAAGTTGCAAATAGATGCAATTGATCAGAGCATTACACGTGAGTCATATCAAGAGTTCTGCGATAGAGTGCGGAGAACAATCTATGATATTTCTCATCAGCTGATAGACAAGACTGTAGAATGTATGAATACTCGCATAGCCGACATAATACGAAATAACGGTGAAAGACTTAAGTATTAGACATTTATTTGTCGTCCGTTGAACATGTTCAAAATGATACTTATACACGTTTTAGTGACGGTTCACAATATATTTCAAACGATTTATAATTTGTTTCTGATGATTAAAAACGGTTTTTTACGACTCTGGCCATCGTTTAAATAAAGAGTTATCTCTGGATATTATTTTAATTTTTGCCGCAAAACCGTGCTAAACCGTAGAAAATCGACGGTATCAGTCTGTAAACCGTCCCAATTTATTTGTTAATAGATGGAAATCGTAAAACATTCTCTTGTACCAAAGAAAACAATTGCACAGCAATAAAAAATATGCAATTAGCAAATCTCTGTAGTGTTCGCCTGACAAAGCTAACAGCTTTAAATTAACACTAACATAGCCACGAAGCTGAACGGCGCAGTGATGTAGCGCGAAGTTCGCGAGGGTAATATGATGAGAGGACCCTCAGTTCAAGACCGCGGTTTGGTCTGCTAGTTTTTTTCTTTTTTTTTTCCTCCGTTAATCCTGGTCGGTTAACTTGTTTAGATTTGTTGCGTTGGTCCTTTGGCCTATCACACAATAAAATATGAGTTGCTAATTTTCATTGTTCTTTTTCTTTATAAACACAGGGTAATTAATGATGCAGCTGAAATACAGTGTTTAATCAGGGGTCTTACGAAGTTTTGCTGAATTAACGGATACACATAGTGTATTTACATGGAATAAGTAACACTGAGTTCCATAATAATATTTTGCGAAAAGAAATTGTCGACCTCAAGTAGATGTATGTATTGGTTATTGTAATTTTCCGCGAGCTGAGAACAATAGAATATTTATCTGACTTCGTTAAAGAAAGAAATTCTTTTACCAATAACTGCTCATGAACACGCAATTTATACATATTTAATTTGACATCAATACAGTTCATGACCTACAGTTAAAACATCCCGTACTATGAATTCATTATCATAAATCATGCACGTGAGGGTTCACTTGTTATTCAGTTGGATTTTTTTCCGCAGTTCTTGAACGTGCGACGGCAGCTATTTTCTT
>JAHPZR010035489.1:17500-33276 GCA_019787425.1 Platygyra sinensis
AGCTGTTCTCGGCTTTTCTCGAGATTTTTCATTACACACCTGCGTTCAAAAGCGGAATAAGAGTCAATTTTAATTCGAAAAAAAACTTAATAAAACCTCGTAAAACGAAAATATGGCTATGCCGTGACAGTCAAAATGAAAGCATAGCTCTTTTGAAAATTTCTTCTAGGATTTTTTAAATTCTTGAACTGCTTTCTCTTACTCGCATTAACCGATGAATCCTAAAATACAATATACTATAGTAGACTATTTTGAAATGAGGCGGATTTTAAAAAGGTCACGTGCTATAATTCGACCAATCAGCGCGTGTCACACTGTTCCCAATATTGAGGAAAATGTGGGTATTTTGTTAGAGGCGACTTCCGCTTACCGTTTCATAGGTAAACTGACATTCGTTGCCATAATCTGCAAAAGTCGAAAATGGCGACTCAACTCCTCCCTTTTCTGCACGTGTTAATGTATTTGTTAAGTTTTATCAAAGGTAAGTAAATTCTCTTTAAAGTGGCCTACTTGTTCTCTGCACGTGCCTGTTTTAAGTCGCTCTTATGAACGTTAGTGATAACTTTTTTCTGTGTACTCTCATCGCGCAGTTTCTGTGGCAAGCGACACTGTGAATTGGACCACAAGCCCAGAAGATTCTGACTATTTGGTCGGCAGTGATGCAATTTTACGATGGGAGTATTCAACCCATCCTTCAAACAAAATACAATTCATAAAATTCGGAATCAAAGTCCGCGCGGATGAAGATGTTACCATAATAAAGAAAGATGTGTTGACAAAAGTTGTCATCTTCAATAATAAAGAGAGCGATCGAGAAGTCACAGCTCCTTTTGATGGTCGATTGAGTATGCTGAAGAACGAGACAGCGAGTTTTAAGATCACAAAACTTGCCATGAGCGATACTGGAACATATTCTTGCTACCTAGAAACTGAAGATCGAATCGACGGAATACCAAGTCGTGACGAGGTTAAAATAAAAGTGGTCGGTGAGTGTGGTTCGTTTTTTTATTTATATAATTGTGTTGCTAGGTTTAACTAAAAAGTGAGTTATATCTCTCGTGCTGACAGCCACTGACCGGCTTGAAGTCGATAAATACTTATTTAGCTTTTGTGTATATGCTTCATGTTGTTGTTTGTTTGTTTTTCGTGATGAAGTTGTGCGATGGTTTCGTAAACTTGTCGAAACTCGTGAGTTAGTAACGGAGATTGTGTTCGTAATGGGGGGATTTTCGTCAATTTTTCCATTAGAGAAAATTCATCTAGACAGCTCTTATCAATTCTTAGACTTGCTACTGTCAGAGAGCACTTTTTCGCAACGTACTTTTATGTTGGAAGACACGAGCTGTTTATATTCTGTTGACATTGTGTGCCGATCATGGGTCGTTTTATTTACACAGAAAATCGACCGAGTTAAACTGTAGAATCTGCGTTAGACAAAAAGACACAGAAAAAGCAGTTTTGCAGCTCTTCGTTTTGCAACGCAAATTGGAACACAATTTTGAAAGCCACCCATTCATAATGCACCCTTTGGCGTTTTATTTAACGCTGTAACATTAAATATTTAACGAACTCTCTTGGAAGTCAATTCAATATTCAAGTCTCATATAGTGCTGTTTTTTGAATGAACACATAACACCCTAAAAGTTAGATTTGCTTTTGATGTTTGTAGCGGAAAGCACGCTATTCAAGACATTAAAAATTTTTGTTTCAAATTTTCATGAACATTGCACGTAGCAGTTGGCTTTGTAGCGTGTTTGCATATGTTAATGATGGCGGAAAAACTGAACACATGTGCACTGACAATTTATTTGTGGTTCTCTTTATATAATTTTGTCTAGTCGAAATCTTTCAACGTGCCGTAAAAAACAATGAAACTTGAATCAGATAGTACAGAAAAACTGTGTTTGATTTATTTGTTTTGTCAATGTTGGTTTGCGATAAGAAAATTCATGTGTAGCTTAAATCTGAACTAATGTAATCGTGAGATGTAACTGAAGATCTTCAACAGTGTCGAATGTTCGATAGCTTTTTTTCGTTCAAATCTACAATAAACTCGAACAGACGGCAAAAGTAACGTTTGGAGCTTCTATAAAAGCCCTGAATTTCAAGGTTTGCAGCTTCAGAACTGATAATAATCTAAATATACAGGAACACATGTTGTGGTCCATAAATAATTAGTTTTCATTTTTCTTTTCGATAAGTTTATGATAATCAACGTGATCTCGCAAATGTATTCATACTTTAATATTCATCACTCAGGGCAGGATGTTTTGTTTCGGTCTGTAGGAGTTTCGTCTGAAATAAATATTTCGTGCTATTAAAAACGCCATCTTATCGCTGTGTTTATAAAGAAGGGATTTATTTTTAAAAGGTCAGCCGGCAAAATTCGACAGGGAGCAAAAGAGAGCAAGGACATGAAAGTGAAAAACATTTCAGCACACCAGGTGTAAGGTTCTTTATTGTTTTTAAAATGCTCGACGTCGTTTGAGTACAATAAAAGAGAGATACGTGCGAGCTTTTGCATTTTGGCGTATTCAAACGATGAAGCCTCTATAGCTACTATTAAAAAAAACGACATTTTATTCAATCAAAGTCATAGAGAGATTGATCGTGAAATATGTCGTTAACATTTTTTTATTAAATAATCTGTTTCCATACATGCAGTCACAAAAGATTGATGAAATTCTCGATATTTCTATCTCTTTTATGTGATAGAAAACACTTTTTATGGCTGGCTGGTGAGAGAACAGAAGGTTGGTTGGTGAAAAGAATGTTTTGACTTCTGAAATTTTGTGCCCGAGATATTCCGTGTAATTTTTGAACTTGTGGATAAATAACACCACAGTGATTAACTAAATGTAAGTCTCTGAGGCATCAGTGATTAAAAATTAAAACAATTATGAATTTCTGACTATTTATGTGACTTGTGCTGCACCTTGGTATATACCCATATTTGGTTAAATGTAAGCACTCGTGCCCAGGCGTTTCTCTGCTTGTTAAAGACAATATATGCAAACGCCTGGAAAAGGGAGATGCACGCTGTAGCTCGTATCGTCTTATTATACATGTATATGAGCTAAAAAAATTCAAACAGAAAATACAGAAAAAAACGCTAGGTAGTTCCTTTATTTGAAAACTGTCATAATTTTTTTATTCATAACTTAATTTATATGCATTTTTTTACACTGAACATTCTCCACTAGTTACTGTCGCTCAGCTGTTTTCAGGACAATAATTCTTAAGTCTTATTTTACTGTTTTTAAGGCCTTGTCCACACTACGCTGGGGAAATTTTAAAGCGCAGCTCTATTTTTCGGGTTAGGCTTACCATCCACCCTAATCCATCACAACAACAGAGCTTTTCCAAAACGCGCTCTTCAGACCAGAGGAATAGTGTGTGCGCGTAAGGCCATCTAATTCTCAAATCCAAAACTAAAGAGCAACTAAATGTCTTATCCTCATCAGGCATAAAAGGTACTAAATTAAATTCTGCTTACAGCCTTCCAGCTCAATAGCGTCCTTCGTTTGGAAACCAGCGCATTTTGATTTCGAAGTTATGGTGGTGTGTGACATAAAGCTGATATCGCGATTGTTGAAAAACATATACTTATCTAGTAATTTTTAGCCATTGTAGGAGTTAAAGCATTAAAAGAAAAGTGCTTGTGTGAATGTTTTTTCGTTCGTGTAGATAAGCAGTCGACATAGCCAAAGAAAGATCCAGATGTTTACACTAATTTCCAGCCGCCATATTGGAGGACTCAGTTAGGTTCTCCAACATGGCGGCTTCATACAAGGTTCTATCATTTTGCGCGGAACATTTCGACTAATATCTCAACTTCGAGACAACGCGCCCAGTTGAAACTTGGATAATTGTCAACTTTATTTCTCGTCTATAACATCACAATCTCTTGACCTTATCTACAGCATGGTTTTCAGTTTGATTTTATATTTGATTGCGTGACAATGAATACTCTTTGAAAACGCCTGCTCAGCATTTGATTGTGGACGGAAAAAATTTTTGAAAACATAACATTTCGCAAACGATGATGTCACGATGATCACGTGATTTCCCTGCCCTAGTCTTCATGGAATAGAAATCTAAAATGACTGGTGATTAGTGTGTGTGTGTATTCTTCTGGCGTAGTGTCGACCGAAAACATTTGATGTACTTTCATAATCAGAGTGAAAATACCGTTCAAATTTTTTGGGCGTAGTGTGGCTTTTAAGTTCTGATGTTAAGTTTAAATTTAAAAAAATAAAATAAAGGTTAGGCTAAGCTCAGGATGAATAGCTTCTTCAACATTTTAGATTCATTTTCCTAACAACACATTTGCTATTTTCAGATATATTGATAGATCGCGAAAATTCTACAGAGCGCATTGAATCGTGGGAAGGGCACAAGATCACCATGATGTGCGTTGTAAGGAAGGCTTTCACTAACTCCACAGTCCGATTCTCCTGGCATAAGTCTGATGGTCAACGGCTACCCGGAAGAGCAGTTTATTTCAAGGACCGTGAACTGAGTCAAATGACAATAGTGACTGAAAAGGACGCGCAATTCAATCCAGTCAAATGTACAGCGAAAACGGAGACGTCGACGCAAACGCTTGATATCGAAATCAAACGACTGCGTGAGTAGTTGTACTTAGTTGTACCCCTACTTCTTCCCAGCCCCCCCCCGTTTCGCCCCTCCGGTCTTCCCCCCCCCCCGCCCCCGTAACCAGTAAACGTTGATGTTTTGCAATAGACGGGGTGTTTTAACACACGGAGAGAGAAGAGAGCGATGATTTGTAACTGCTCGTAAAAGAACTTTTCGCGAGAATGCAGGGGGAGGAAGGGATGTCAATCTTTTCGCGTCGAGTTTGCTTACGCCCCCTATTAAAAGTTTCTTGTCTCTCCAACATTTCTTTTGCCAGGCAAGCCGTCAGCACCCATGAACGTCACCGTACAGGAAATTCGCAGCAATAATATTGAATGTCACGTGCACAACAAACTGATATGGGAGCCCCCGATGGATGATGGGGACACACCGATAACAGGCTACCTAGTGGAATATAAACATCCGGTCTTCAACAAGATCTTGATTAGCGAGACGGTCAGCGGGTATAGGGAGCACGTGATTTGCAAGCTCCAGGCCAGCGGTTATCCACGTGAGGTGCACGTTGACGTCAGAGCGGTCAACAAAGTCGGTCGCAGTTTTCGGTCACTTGTAGTTCTAGTATCATTTTTCAGTGAGTTTGTTTGTTTCTAATAATAATGATAATGATAATGATAGTGATCATGGATATGTGTCGTTATATTTAGCACCGTATTGCTACTAGTTGGGGACACTGTAAATAAGTAACCGAATATTTCAAATAGAACATGAACTATTAAGAATCCCAACTGGCGGGAGGCTGACCAGTTGGCTATTTACACAACGCGGTCGAGGATTTGAACTTGGGACTACCGAGAACAAATCCAGTTAGCAGCAGGGTGGAGGAATTGAACCAGGGGACCTCCAGATTTCAAATCCAGCGCCCTAAAGCCCTCGGACACGCTGTCTCCACGTTGTCTTTTTTTTTTTTTCTTAAAAAAGAAACTTTTCTAGTGCTGTGACAGCGCTTCGGTACAGTGTGACGCGATTGACACAAGTGAGGAGTGTTTAGTTCTTTGTTTTTAACATCAGGAAGACAGGAAAACTTGCGATCACATTCGACAATTTTTTTTGTTGTGGTTACTAAAAAGTAGATTGCGAGCAGTCTCTCTTTTCCTCGAAAATCCGTAGCAAAGAACGCAAAACAAGTAGGCGTGCGAACGTGACTGTGAATATATGCCGAGAGCGTGACGCTACTGGCGGGTCGCGGCATCTCCGCTCCCACGTCACGCTCACAGTCACGCTCTCACGCTTACTTGTTTTGCGTTCTTTCCCACGGATTTTCGAGGAAAAGAGAGACTGTAAAGAGTAGTGGCGAACCATATTAGAGGCCGATAATCCAAAATGGTTAAATATGAAATTTCTCATGTATATCTTTTTTGTGGATATTTGACGTTTTCCATTTTGATTGTAAAGTGTGGAAAACATGCAAACTGCTCCAAGTGCAAGGAAAATGGCGGCTAGACTGAGAAAGGTGCAACCTATTTAAAGATCATAAGTGATAAATATAATGGTAGAAAAAGTTTGTACACGAATTCTCGACTGATTGAAAGATCGGTGTCATTTTCAGCCGGCCAAATGATGTTTCTCAACAGCCGTTAGACTGGGCTTTACTAAAGCCGATTCATTTCTTACTAGGTTCTCCGTCCTCTCCTCTTAACCTGACAAATAGTTTACATGTAGATCGTGAACAACAGCCTCCTTTTAACGTGCGGGTCTCATGGAATCCACCTGAAGAAAATGGCGGCTCCCCTGTGTTGCAGTATCAATTGGAGTATAAAGAAGAAGGGTCGCCATGGATTGATGCCACAGTACTGAAAACCAACAACACTTACATCTTAATCAGCAAAAACGAAAAGGGCTACATATACGAAATTCGTGTTACCGCCAGGAATAAATTTGGATTCGGCGCCTCCTCAGAAGTCGTTACCGCCGCTTTCGCAGGTATCCTTTTAACAGAGTCGTTACATGTTCATCTGCATGTTACGCTAGTTAAATGAAAAGACGCACGTGTAGGAGCAATTTTTTTAGTTTCCTCTTCTGGTTCTTGGCTGTTTGATTGTGAAGCAAAGTGATCACCATGGATACTTGGCCGTAGACTACAACCCGAGGTCTATGCCTTTGTTTTTGGCGTTCTATGCCCTTTCTAGGACTTCCTACGCTTAGATGGGCAAGACCGATTAATTTCATGATAATGGTGCTTTATCCATGCACTGGGTTGATAATGTGAATTGGCCACCGTAAAGGGATTCGACAGTTGACGTTTCGAGCGTTAGCCCTTCGTCGGAGAGCACGTTAACTCTCGCAACGTCAGCTTGCCAATCTCTTTACGGTGGCTCACAGTGTCCAATTCACATTATCAACCCAGTTGATAAAACCAGATTATCTTGTAATACTCCCACCGACACAGCACCACAGTTTCTTAGAAACTTACCCCGATTAATTTCATGCTGCCTGTCCCCTCCCAGGTTCTAAATGGGTACCGTCCATTTTAATTTCATGGTGGGGATTCCCTTGCTTTTGATTACATTAGTGACTTTGTGTTAAAGAAATTGAGATATATTCCGCAATTGTGGCTCATATGGTCCCAGTGTCCCTAAAAGTATCTCGTTTTTGCAGAAAAGCCAGACCGACCACAAGATTTGGTTAAAGGAAAAGTATTTTACGATCAGCAAAACAGACCTAACATCAAAGTTGTGTGGAAACCGCCAAACTACGACGGGGGCTCGGCAATCAGCCATTACATTGTTGAACATAAGACAGTGAAAACGGAATGGAGCAGCGCAGCTAATGCGACAATTAAAACTACGGAGTATTCATTGCAAGTGAAAAAGTCCGAAACATACACTATCCGAGTGACAGCAGTGAATAAATTGGGTGTGGGAGAGCCAGCAGTTCTTACAGTTAAATTCACAGGTTGGTACGAGAGAAGGTTTCGTTGAATGCTCCTTGCTCCACCTGGTGGGGGTTTTCATCGCGCTTCAGGGTACATGTACAGGGTGAGTTCTATATCGCGTTGGGGTAGGGCTATGTATGTGGGGGAGGGAGTTAGAAAAGGAGAATTGCAGAGAGCAAGGGGAAGGGCCCACTAGGTGAAGTAGGGGAGATAATTTATAATTAAACCCTTGCATGGTGTTGGCATTCCGGAGCAAGACGTACTGAGATGTTTTATAGGACGTAAAAAGCACTGGTATGAATCACTTACGTCTTGAGAAAACAAGAACGAGGTGCTGGTAAACTTTGTACAGTGTTAAATCAACAATGGTTTGAAAATACAAACTTGAAAGCAATGCAAGGGTAATGAAGCAGATCAAAACTGCTAAAGATATATTGTTTATTGTTATATTTTGTAGATGAAGATGTGAAAAATCTCGCAAGATCAAACAAATCAACAGAATCAATGACATCATCTGGTTCCCTTGGAATGCTTCTACTTCTTTCTGCACTGTCGTATGCTTTAGCGTAACTTACTAACAAAGAGAATCGCTTCCAATACAAGTTGTTTTCCTCACTCAAAATACAAGGACGAAAGAAGACAAAGGAAACATTCTTGCTTGTCAGTGTAGAGCAACCGCTGGCTGTCTCAGTCGGATTGTAGTCTTCGGAAATAGACTTAAACAGCGATCTTAATTGAACAGTGTGAATTCATGTGCACTGTCGCCATTAGACAACTTTCGAAAACTGAAAAAATACGTTGTGTTTAATTATTTGATTTGGTCTACTGCATCAGGAAGTTTCGCGCGCAGTGCAAAACGATACGATGTACTCTATCAGAAAGGCAATTTTAAAGCCGCTTGTGTCAAGCAGTATGTATATAAATGACATGGTGGTCGAGTTCCAGTGGACAGATCCTTATGTGTTACATGAGGCATGGTCAAAGTTTCTTTTGTAGATTGAGGGGATTTGAGGGTGTTGTAAAGTCTTAACTTTGCTCATTTTATTTGAGTGTCACGCGCTGATCGTCTTCTGTAGTGGGATTCACGTTGTGTGTCACGTTATGTGTGGACAGTTTACGGTTTCCAAGAGACCATGTGTGTTTAGAACGGCGCTCAAACAAGAGATAGATTACTTAACGTGTTCAGAGGAGAACTGTTAAATTTCACGAGTGAAAACGTTTGTGCATCTAAGGAATACCTAGGGTTTTCAATTTTACCTGACTGTTGTTTATTGTCAGTCACAAGCCGAATACCTGAGCAAAAACAGCTTGTTAACGTTTATTTCACTACCCCTCTAAAAAAGGACGGAATGCGCTTTTGTTCCAATTATACCTAACAGAAAACATTACATTATTCTGTAAAAAACAAATGGTAAATTGGCAGTTAAATTTGTTAATAGCCTTGCAGTTGCTATATAAGACGTTGATGTTTCATGAGATAAACGATTCGAAACTCTGGACTTTTAGCTATCGTTCTCAATAGTTTGGAACATGGAGATGATACCCCATTAGAAACCGTTCTGTCAGCTAGATTCTCAAATGGAAGCACAAAATCAAATATTTATTACAAGAAATTTTCACCTTTCTACTTTCTTTTTGTTTACTACCAGAGAAGAAAAGGGATTCCTATATTTGGGATTAAACTGGACGAAGCGTTTAGTGGAGAAGTCATGGTCAACTCTTCGCTTCCATTTGAGGATCAATCCTGAAAACATTTGTTTCCTATTTGAGTCAAAATTCGAGTTTCCGAACTGTAAAGGTTGTGTTTGGTTTAAGTTCGTATTCAAGATGTAGTCAGTTTTACCATGCGTGTTATCTGTTTCCTTACCTTTAGTAACATTGACCTGCAGGCAGAGCTACTACATATTTAGTTATGTAAAGCTGCTTTCAAAGAACATGCAGAGGGATCTCAATTGAAAGGCTTGCGTTACACATATGGCAGATAATAAAAACTGCTGTTACCAAACAGGAGTGAAATGATCATAATTATGGGTCTAGAGGTATATATTCCGCTTTAAGGATACTCCCCTTCTCCCTCCACTTTTTGTAAGTCCCCTAACCCACCTCCGTCACTGGCTTGTTTTTCTCTGTCTCACCGAGTCTGAGAGTTTGGGAAGGTTGCCTTTTTCCACAATAGTCATTGTAGCCGCACTTAACAGCCATTTCCAAATTTTGACCAAAAAAATTGGGTGAAAGGGAACAAAACTTCTTTTTTGGAGGGGAAGTTGCACAATACCATCATCATCAATTATTTACGTTTACGGGCCGGATGTAATATCCCGGGGGGTACTCCATTATATGGGCTATATAGGTTTGTGCTGCCCCAAAGGGTATGGTTTTTCAACCGTTTTGGTCATAAATGGGGTGTCGATTTTAGCTGAGTTTGGTCATTTTTGGTTTTTATACTCTAGCCTTGATATGGATATGTTTTTAAGAAGAAGCCACTTTCTTATCATTAGGCCATCCTCCTTTTTTCTCTGTTTACCGTCGTCCGACCGACCAAGATTTTCAAGTTTTCAAAAAAGAAAAAAGTTATGAAGAAGGCAATGACCTATTTGACTGGTCTCTCAGCTTAGCTTAGTTTGTCATCGATCGTAAAGCCACACGTATGTTTTGACTGATTTCTTAGTAAGACTTCTACAACAACAAAATCTCAACCTTGCATACGGCGGCTGAGCCCGCAGTACGTGCGGCAGTCAAAACGTAGCTGTCCTACCGAAAGGACACGAAAATAGCCTTTTTCTTCATCACTAGCTAAAATAAAGACAATGCTAAAGCTGCTTTGGCATCTTTTAATAATTAAGTATAGAATTCCGGGTTTAATTTGACGACGAACAGCACAGTTTGTTCAAAATAAGACAACTATTATCCTACATGGCAACTATCGACGAACTACTATTTTTAGCGCCAAATTAGAAGCTTGGGGACACAAAATGTTTCATATTTTTCACTTTCTGCAATGTGATATGGTTTCGGGAATTGTAAATCCCCTTTCGTAAATATTTAATAGGCCATTGCAGAAACGTGAGAGGACTGGGAAAGAGTATGGTTGTTTTCCGTTTGATCAACTAAATTTTGAGAGTCTTTTCTATGAATAGAAGTAGTTGGAGGAGGAAAAGAGCAAAATCGTAGCGCTTGAAATGTCACCCAAATAGAGAGTTTGTATGGATTGGGTAAACAGGCCAAAATATTGTAAGGGTTTGTATGGAATTTTGCAACTTTTGCAAGGCTCCCATTTAGACAATTTTTCGCTGAAAACTCTTAAACTTGGTTGGGTTTCATTCATGAACATTTCAGCTGAAATGTTTAGATTTTCAATCTAATCAATATAAGAAACTCGCCCGGTGCTGTCACGTTTCTGCAATGGACTATGCAACCTCTAATGAGAAAAGTTGCTTGATTTCAATGCTTTTCCTGTCAACTTACATTGACATGAGGACAGTTAAGTTTTTCCCGCCTGCTGAATCCTGATTGGTCAATTCCAATTTCCCGCGCGCCAGCCGTATGCAAGGAAGAAGTCGTCACTTAAATCTAAAATACAGACAATATTTTGTGCTGGCAGTGCTGCGCATAATTTCGGGCGAGATCATCCCGCGCGTGGTAAAAAAATGGCGGCTTTTTGTTTACGGTTAGACCTCACCATAGAGGTAAATCGTCATGTTCTCGGAAACGAGTTCAGTGACCTATCAATTTTTTTTTTTTTTTTTAATTGAGTAAAAAAAAATTCTATTTAAAATAAATAAATACCAATTCTGAGTGTAGAAAAAGAAACAATCGTCAGAAACGTGGATCTAGTAAGCAATCATGACTATAATCATGGTGCTATAAGAAGGATTTATGGCAGGGTTCGTACTCTTTTGAGCTGTTTAAATTCTATGAATTCCCATGACTTTTTCCATGACCTTTTCAAGTTTTCCAAGACCTTAGGATTAGCTGTCAGTTTCAAAAATTCAAACCCTAAACTCAAGTTGTTTTAGAGCGTTTTTTAACATTGAACAGTTCAACAGACAAACTCTGGAGTTCACCAAAATGCGTGCCGTTTACGCTGCAGTAATTAGTGCCTCTATCTTTGGGAACTATTCGAATAGGTCCCACCTTTGGGGTAGGAGGTGGGGTTCTCAAAGACACCACCTATCTTCGAACATTACCAACAACATTTTATTGGCTTTTAAATTTGAGTAGACACAGAAATATTCAGCTAGCAAGAGTCAGCATTACTAGACAAACAAGAAAAGTAAGGTTTGAATCTCACTGTAATTTTTTACCGCTAGGTAGAGGGGTGGCTTTGCAATAAAGACACCATCTTTTGACGTAAGCAAGGGGGGTGCAGGCAGACACCACCAACTATTCTGTGGTTTGGTGGGTCCTGTTCGAGGATAGTAGTTTTACCACCTCCCTTTCATTGTCCTTGCCTTGTGATCCGCAGTAAATAACCTATCAAACAGAATTTTAATTTTCCATGACTTTCAAGGACCACCATGACCTGAACGAACCCTGTATAGGGTATAAACGATATGCTGTTGCTCCTAAACGAACCTGAACATGGAATGGGGACCACTCCTTTTTATTTAAAAATTTAGGTTTCTATAATATAAACAATCAACAGGCAAAGTTTGGCAAAAATCTCATTGCAGGCTCTATTCAGTGGAATGACCTTAATTACGACGTCGATCTTTTTTTCCTCCATTGTCGTTATGTCGACTATGTAACCTCGTCTTGTCGTTTCCAGGCTCCGTAGATACTATGCTGAGGTACTGGGTCTTCTAGTTCCAGACTTCTTCTCTTGTTTTTTTTCGGCCTTTTTTTTTCTTTTTCGACCGACCGACCCAAAATCAGAAAACGTATTCGACAGTAAACGAAAAAAAAGGGGGGGATGGCCTTATTTTTAGCGACGACTTCGAGCTTCATGCATGACTGGTCACGCCAGTCAATTTTGAGCCAATCACGAGTGCCGTTATATGCAAAAATACATTACAGTAATTTATGCGTTAGGATCGGCACATGAGGAGAACGCCGTATGAATCAGCCGCCGCTCCAGCGTCGCATAGTGCGGCAGACCCTGCCGAATTTAATGTTGTTTGCCGCTCCAAATCTAATCTGCCGAACCGAACTGATTCAAACGTCGCTCTTCTACCGTACTTAACTCATCAGTTAGGTTCGGCGCATGAATGGAGCGGCGTTTGGAACGGGCCTAAGAATCTTACACGAAGATTTAGTTTAGTAGTTAGGGAGTTTTATATATAATTATTACAATATATTTGATTTACAATATATTTGATTTCCTAGTTTATTTATTGTATTCGGAGATACTAGCACAATAGTGCTATTTACAATCCGAATTGAAATAAAGTTTATGTATGTATATTGTATGTATGAAACCAGCTTACGGCTGCCATTTTACTTCTAGTGTGTGATAATATGCGGTTTTTCGGTTTTTCGCATTTTTCCCACGGGTAATGAAGGTAAGTGTTGAGTCGTTCTACATACTATGTAAGTCAGGATCAAGCAGTGCTCTTGTCCAGATTTCTGGCTGCAAGTTGCAGATGCGAATAAAAGTCAAACTGGCTTGTAGAGTTGGGAAGCAGAATTTCTAGCTCATTCGCTCGAACTAAAAGGTCATGAACATATCGCGAAAGCTGTCACTGTTGGTATTAACAATTGCTTTGGTATTTGTTTCTCGCGCCTTTGGGGTCTTATAATGATGAGGATTTGAAATCAGATTATTTAACATGGAAATGGCATTAAAATTAAATCCACTGAAGATTTTTGTGTCTTAGTTTTGGTAGCATTAAGGCTATTGTTGTTGTAGACCGAGCTTGCTGAGAACTGTCAAGAGAAAATAAGATGAATTTGTCATGAAAATTATATTCAAATTATAGTTTACGTCAACAGAATATCTTTTCTCTATGTTTATCTAATTCATCGTTTAGATGATGAAACTAAATAAATGTAAAAATAGAATAAAAAATAGGAAAAATCCAGGAAACCAAACTCTATGCCATTCCCGTTTTTCGGCGGGGATCATTTGCGGTCCACATCGGGGATCATTTGCGGTCCAAATTGGGGATCATTTCCGGTCTGGGGATCATTTGCGGCGCTGTACATAGCTTCTTTTCCAAGTATATGATAAGAAAGCCACTTTGTAGACCTTTCAGTCTACATTTTCCGACACCGTTAAACCAAGAGGTTATCAAGGAACGTCTAAACAGATCCACGTATAGCAAACGTTGCCATGAAAACAGATCATATCTAAAGTTTTTAAAACCCCTTCAGTTGAAGTCAAGTAGGGACTCCCGTAAGCAATTCAGCATTGAACTGAATCAGGAGCCATCATCGGGGATGGAGACCGTAAGTCTTGAGATGCGCGTGGACCCATGATATGGGACAATTTTTCTATTTTTAGAACAAATTGCGCCATCTTGACGTCATATATCCGCGCTGATCCACGCACGTGTCTTGGGCTCTCGCGTGGATGTTGTCACGTTGTGTGATGAAATGGTGAGAGTTGCGAGATTCTCTTGCCGATTTTTCACAGCGATGGCAGGGAATAAGGCAGAGAAGAGGAACCAAGGCTCTTCTATGTACTTTTATGCTCTGATTTAATGGAAAAGGTGTGTTTTAAGGGTCGAGAATCTCTTTAATTTCGCGCTGTGAATGAATAAAATCCGCTCGCCGGCTAGTTATACGCGTAAAATTTTGTGTTTGTTCTGTAGAGAAAAGTTCTCAGTAAGAAAAGTGTTTATTCCGGTATCGAGTTAATTTGTGAGTTTGCCATATAACCAAAACCTGTTTTTGAAAGTTTTTTGTTGCCTCTGCTCGTGTGGTGAGTTTGCAAAAGTTTTCGAAAGGCAAGTCTGACGCGTACGAGTAGTTCATTTGCATAGTGCAGCGCGTGCACTTTCAAGTCCGAGTCGGTGTCAGCTTCAGATTCAGTCAAGCAAAATCGTGAAAAAGATTTGTTTCGTCGTCTTTTGTGCTGAGATACTACAACAATTTTCACCAACGTTCGCCAAAAGGCTACTAACATCATGTGTGTTTCTTTCACATAGTGAAACTTAACGCTGCGAAAATAAAACAGACAAGGAGTTTTGACTCAATCGAAATCTTTATTCGAGTTTTGATTACAAGCGTCATCGTAATTTTTCTGATTATTTCTGCTGTTTTCACATATTTTCAGCTAAGCTTTTAATATGTTCTCAAACATTAATCAACCTTAAACATATTCAAAACCTAGAGATATTATATGAGTTCGATATACGTTTCACACCAAAGTGCGAAGTCCAATATGTCATGTTTTACTAGCTGTGCAAAACACGTATCGACGGGCGCTCTTACTCATCGACAACAGACAAATTATTGGATTTTTACACAAACAAACTAAGCAGCATCTACGGACATAAGACCTATTGTCACTTATTGGGCCTAAACGCTGCTATATCCAAACATATCCAACTAGTTTGTTTTCTGTGTTATGGAAAATTAAAGCTGTTAATCTTCTTCATATGTTAAATTTAGATTGGAGTAAACTGAAGTTCTTGTAAAAGGAGCAGCGGAACTCAACTTGATCTGCGATATAAAGCGAGACATACCTAAATTCGGCACTGTCTTCTCTCAGACTGGAGCAACTTACGGCGAAAATACTAAACAAAGTTCCAACAGCCATAAACAGATAAAGGCGTTGAGTTGTGGGCCAAAAGCATAAACGATTTCGGACGCCATTTCCTATGCGCGACATTCGCGAAAATCCTCGCAGCAATGTACGCGCGTGTGCCGCAGGTGATGGCGCAATTTGTTCTAAAAATAGAAAAATTGTCCCATATCATGGCGCCAACCCCAATACTAGAAATGGCGCGCGCTTACGGTCTCCGTCCCTGATTATGGCTCCTGACTGAATGTACTGCTTGAATTGGCGATAAGGTTGATATGTAACATGACTGTCAATACTAAATAATAAAGCAGATTTTAATTTAGTTCGATCGCCAACAGGCATTGTCTGCGACTGTGCGTGCTTTGCGCCCTCAAACGAAAAATCAAACAAGAAAAATCTCGAAACGCGTTTTGACTGGTCTGCCACGGGAAAATCGTACTAAGTCAGCCGTCGTTCGTACATCGATCATTCTTCCCGTCTCCCTACCATACTCCCCAGAGGTCTTTTGTCCCTTTTGTGTTGGTTTAATTATTCGTATATTCTACTGGGCGTTAGAAA
>JAHPZR010035491.1:0-34617 GCA_019787425.1 Platygyra sinensis
AGATTTTGATGTAAGGTTCAGGCAGGAGCCTATCCTGGTTCAGGTCATAAATAGGGTTTCGAATTTTTGGTCAGGTCATAAATAGGGTAGGGAATATCGCAGATTTTGGTCATAAATGGGGTTAGGGCTTTGGGAAGCGGGCCGCACACCTCACTTAATTTTTCTGGGAGTACCTCCCCCAGGAGTAAACACGTCCGTCTATTAAAATTATCTAGAATTTTCCAACAAGAAATGGTACGTTAAAATTAAAATAATAGATCATTCTTCTTTAGAGGTGGAATTTTTACCCTTGCAACTGGTAAATGTATAGAAAGTTTACGCTCGTTATCAAAGTTATTTGTTTGTTTCCTAGGTTTTGAAAAGTTTTCAGTTGAACACAAACCAGTAGAAATCTGAAAATTTGCATTTATGCGTAGTTATTGATATAATATTATTAAACAGGTTACACCGCAACCATTTCCAGCTTTTCGCTGCCATTCGAGCCTGCTACGTACGCCAGGACAAAATACAAAAATAAATAAAATAATTTAAAGTTGTACTATGATCAAAGTTTTACCCCCTTGACACGATTGTATCACATAGAATTCCATGAAAGGTTAATGACGCCGTTTGCCCTTTGTAAATATCTGCATTAGTTCTGGAGATATTTAAGTTTCATAAATGTGGAAAATATGCAAATAATATGACTGATAACGTCATAAATTCAATTCAATAGTATATTAAGTATGAAAGTACAGCTATCTTGGGCAATTAGCAGCGCAGACCATTGAAACTCGTTAGGTTAATAGTTCTACTGGAAACACACCTGCGGCTATAAAAAGTTCTGTTCGCAAAGCAACTCGCTCTTTTCCAGTCCCCACCCGCTTGATTTCGATATGTTAGTGTTATTGATCTAAAAAATGTTGAACGAGGTCACAAACTCGAGCTAACATATTTATATGATTGCTGCTTAAGTTTATGTTGTGCCTCGCGGCTAATAAGCTCAAAACAAGGCCTTAAATAATTAAGAAAAAAATGTACCGTGTTTTGGTCAAGGTTTAGTATAAATCTACTAGCGTTCTATCACGAATGTCATTATCTGATTGGCTGCGCTACTCACTATCTATTTTGCGATCGATAGTGCCCTTGTTAACAAAATGACGGGCGCTTTTTGGTGTCTTCAAACGCGTTTAGATTAAGTTTTAAAAAACTAGTAGATTTATACTAAAACAAATAAATTACTCGCTCTCGATTCTCATAATCTAATTGTTTAATAGAAACACGAATGGCAGTTTAGGAGAACGGGAAATGCAGTGGAAACAGCAGGCGAGTGTTCCACAGCTTTTTCGAGTTCTCCCAATCTTTTTACGAATGTTTCTTGAATTCGATAGAACCAGGAAACAATGTTTTACATTTCCTTTAATTAGTAAACACTACAACGAAAAAAGGAGACAAGTTATTCACTTTGGTTATCGAAATGTAAATTCTCTTTGCTTTGCCATCATACGTCAACAGCTTGTGCTAGTTCTATGTTTTTATCGGGTTAGAGAGACACAATTTTTAACCAATCAGCGCGTGCAGGACTGCTTTCTATCTTTGATTGTTGCGAACTCTAATAAAATACCCTGATGAAAGAGAAGATTATTTTTGCAATAATAATTATTATTATTATTATTTTTTAATCTGAATTAGAACGCAACGCTTTTATAGAGACCGCCACTTAATTTGGCATTTTTATTTCCTCATAGCACCCCCAGAGATTATTGCTCGGGGACCTCTGACCATCCAGACTTACCATAAAGCCCTTTTAGAGGGAAAAGTCACTGTAAAAAGGCTGCCAATCATGTTAATTGGGCACTGCCAGTCAGGAAAAACAAGTGTAAAAAAATCATTAAGAGGAGAACGCTTTGATCCAGAGGAACCCAGAACTACTGGGATCGAGGCGCACACTTCCTATTGCAAAGTAGTAGCAGATCTTTGGAAAGTAGAGGAAGAAAACCAAACAGCGGATTCAGAACCTCGACCAATTGCTGACACTGGTGAAGACAAAGAAGAAATTCACTCCGTTTTGTGGGATTTTGGTGGGGAATCAGCTTATTACATTACCCATCCACTCTTTCTTTCAAGAAGAGGAATTTATTGTATAATTTACAACTTAAGTCAAGAGCCAGCTAAAACCGTCGGTAAAAGGAGTGACACGAATTATCTGGAAAACTGGATGTTCCTAGTTTCTAGTCTGGTTCCAAGAGATCAAGAACCGAAGACACCTGCAGAATCCGAGACACCTGCGTCTGAGATGTTATCAGGGAAATTAATACCTCCTGTGTTCCTTGTTTGTACTCATGCTGACGAACCTTACAGAACTGTACAGCCTAAAGAACGAGCTCGAGAGATCACTGAGTCATTACAGACAGCACTCCATGGTCAGCGGTTATCTGATGTGTTTATTGTTAACAACACGAAGTCAGGAAGTGAACAAGAATGTCCAGAAGTCAATCGCCTGAAAAACGAAATAATTAATATTACTAAGGAGTTGCCACAGATGAAAGAAGTGATTCCAATCAAATGGTTGAAGTATGAGAAGGCGCTTGCCGCAAAGGTTGGAGATGGATTCAAGTGGATTTCACTTGACGATTCCAGAAATATTGCTCTTGACATATGCGGAATCTCTAGCGAGGAACAGTTTTTGACATTATTGAACTTCTTACATGACCAAAGAGTTTTAATTCATTTTAATGACACCCCAGAGCTAAACAAAATAGTTATTTTGGATCTACAGTGGTTGACAGATGTTTTCAAGAAGGTTCTCACCGTTACGCTTCATGAAAGAAGGCAGAGGAAATCCATGGAATTGTGGCGAAAGCTTGAGACAACGGGAGTCTTGGACAACAAACTCTTAAGGCATGTGTGGCGCCCTTTGTTTGATGGCCGAGACACGTGGAAGAGTCTCATCTCCATTATGGAGAAACTGTGCTTATTAAATCCGCGGTCGTCCTCATCGGAGGGCGCGTCACACAGGAATTATATTGTACCTTCCATGCTGATGTTCCCACCACCAAAAGAAGATGTTGCTGAGTTGATTGCATGCACAGGCATACCATCGCTTTTTGTGAGGTTTGAATCTGGGCAGGTGCCTCCTGGCTTATTTTCTCGTCTAGTGCTAATGTTCTTTCAGTGGTGCACCAAGGAATGGCTTTACCAGTCGGAACCAGAACTACATCGAAATTTTGCAGGGTTCCACAGCTACCCAACTGAAGGCTGTTCTGTAATCCTACTTTGCCATTCCTCTCTCCTTGAAGTTGTTGTCCTCATGGGAGATAGTGGGATACATCCATCTTCACCATCAAGCAACAACTTCTTTCAGGTAAATACGGCTCGCATGGTGCACCGGCAACTAGTTTTGATGCTTGAATGCATGCGCAGCGAGTTTTATTGGCTGAAGAACATGGCTTATGAGATGTTAGTATGTTGTCCAGTCTGCTGTAAACCAGGATCCGAAAACCATTGTCGCGAACACACGATACCGGATTGCAAGCAACAGGAGTGCCTTCATTTGTGGTCAGAGAGTCAATGCAAAGATCCCATCACATGCACCAAGTCTGCTGTTGCTGGAAATGACATAATTCCGGTCAGGTTCTTTGCAGCTTGGTTCAAATCGGTAGACGAACAGGTAAAAATGATGTACTAATTTACAAAATTGCTATGAAGTAGATTGTGTGCATTGACTCCCGGCATCATGTACGCAGTAAAAGTGTTTCATCTGGTTTACAGAGGCGACGAAGGCGATTATCGCGTGCGAAAAACAGTCGAGTCATATCACACTGTCATGTCTAACGAATCGGACAAAAACTCCAAACCACTTCCAAGACAGTATTCTGTTCTTTTAAAGTAGCCTCTTTTTATTATTCAAAATTCCTATGTTTAAATGATACATTTATATTCTGTATTTTTTCACACTTGTCGCCGTATATAACCATTAATTCGCTTCTTTTGTTCATTCGTCAAATGCTGTAAGTTAGTGCACAAAACCTTGTTTTAAATAACATTTTCAGCAAGAGAACTCCTTTAATTGTTGTAAAGCCATCTAGCTCGCTGCCAAACGATGTATTATCATTAAAGCTGGTGTGTTTATATAAGTAGCACCACAATAGCGCACGAACTTTCTGTCAAGTCAAGACCATGAGATTAATGTAAAAAAAAAATCACAATGGCATCCTCATGTGTCGGTATATTTGTTTTTACTTTTTAAAGCAGATAGCTGTTGGTGGTGGTCGTGATGGACAGCCTCTGCCTGGTAAGAAGGGTAAGACTCAGTATCACTCCTCTTTAGAAATATGTTTATAATCATACATTTGTTACGTTACCAACTAAAAAATAATATTTTCTAGGGTTTCTGTATGGATGGGAAATTCACTCGATCCTTTTTTCGTTCCTACGCTTCCTGTTATTTTCCTAAGTACTTCATGTATCCCTTATTATACTGTTTATAATACACTATTATAAGGAATAAATACAGTAATAAACACTATGTTCTAAATACACTATAATAAGGGATACATAAAGTACTTACCGTTATTTTTTATATGATTCCGCTGACTAACGTACAAGGCTTTCAACGTCGTAGCGAAGTTTAGATATCTCTTATTTTATTCACGATGTCAGCCATCTTTACACACACATAGAGAATGATGGGATAATAGTAATAATAATAATACTAATAATAATAATAATAATAATAATAATAATAATAATAATTAATAATAATAATAATAATAATAATAATAATAATAATAATAATAATAATAATAATAATAATAATAATAATAATAAATTGAATATTTAACCAGGATAACCCTGGATATATAACTACTTGATCACATGGTTTCTGGGAGGGGGAAAATATTTTTAAAGTAGCGTCCGAGGAGTTTTCAGCTATTTTCTAGGTGGAAGGTAGATCAGTTGAAAACGTTTCTGAAAAAAAAAGCTGGAGTTGTTTTAATTTCTATGGGAGAAAAGCAGAGACGTGTTATTCGTGGACGACGAAACTCCAGGTCGCTAGAACCACACGAGAGGAAGATGACGATGTCTTAACGAGACGAAGGGGTAAAATCTGATATCAGTCTTCCTATTCCTAGGGGTTGACCAACTAGCGACAAAGGGCGAAAAATATTGTTGACTGCCGATAAAACGAGGAAAAAAGTTACCGACCAGCGACAAAAAATTCTAACCGACAACCGACATGGTACGACTCTATAGGGACAGGGCTCCTGATAGGGATCATTGTATTCAGAGAGAACAGCAGTTTGAACTTATTCCTAGCTCCGGAAATGTCTAGCTCCTTTTATGGGCTCTATGTCACCAGATTGATTAAAATTTAGTCAATTATTGAAATTCTCACAAATAAAATTAAAATTGAGAAACATAAATCTCAGTCACAGATTAATATGTAAGAAAGCCATCTATTGTACCTAACTGGTAATTAACAATTATTCCATGAGCGCGCGTTGGATATGAGATGATAGATAGCCAACGAGGCGCGTAGCGCCGAGTTGGCTATAATCATCTCATATCCAACAAACGTGAATGGAATAATTGTTTTATTAAAAACGCCCCCAAAATATAGAAAACTAGACTACAATAAAAACAAAAAGGCCCAAAATATCACGCATACGCTCGCCATTTTTGTAGATCATGGTATAATGGCTCATACACCATGATGGCTAAGCCAATGAAAACTCTCGAATTGCATTATTCAATGATCCAGTTTTTAATAATGTAGGATATTAAACTGTAAATAAGGTTAGTATTGTAAGTTTGTTAGTATTGTTAAAGCGTAAGTCTAGTATGTTAGTACTATAAGTAAAATAGGTTAATTTTTGATTTCATGAAATGCAACTGGGATAACCAAATATATCTTTATATTTGCTAGCAGGAACAGTTTTTAATAAGGTTCGGATTCTCAAATTAAACCATTTTGGGTGGAATATGACCATTTATACTTCATTTATTCCACCCCTTTTGAAAAATCATTCTGCCCCTGCATCAAAGCATATGCTCATAATATTAGCAACGGAATTCAGTCGGTAACTGCCCGAAATGATCTCTTCCTGTCGAAATTTTCCGAAAAAAAAAGGAGTCTTTGTTCTGCTATTAAATCGACCACAGGAAACAAAGACAAGCTTCTTCCTCTTTTTTCACTTAATCGGCGGAAATACGCGGCCGGAATACGCAGAAGCTATAACAAATCCTAAAAAAAACCTAAAAAATCCTTCATTCCTCTCACATAAAATCCAGAATACCTACCCCAGCCGCTGTTGCAATGCAACTGAAAATTAATTAATTAATTAATTAATTTTAACAATAACAATAACAATAACAATAACGATGACGGTGACAATGATACTGAATGATAATCATAATGACAATGATAATGATAACGATAACGATAATGATAATAATAATTCTAATAACAATTGTAATTGTTTTGTTATCCAGTAGTTTTCTTTCAATACTTCCTTCATACTGCATAGGTTTCGTTGTGTACGTTATGTGGTTTTATCTTAGCATTCATACGTTTATTAACTGCTCATAATCGTTATAATAATCATCATCATCATTATCATCAAAATAACTACTAATCACAATGGAATTCTGCTATTGTTGCAGTTAAGGCCGTATCATGTGTTTATTTATGGTACGTTTCATTATCTAGATGACAGGGAACAAGTTATTGACCTCCCTGGTGGAGTACTTGAGGCCCTTCAGCTTCGGACGTGTGATGCAAATGATGTCGTTGTTCGACTACAAGAAAGTCTTTCACTGACACAAGCGTCACTGGAAAAGCCAGGAAAAGACACTCAGCGGCTGATACGCTGCCTTTGCATGAAAGCTAAAGCTGAAAGCAGGGTCGATGTTGTCAAAAAACTGAGGGGAATTACTTCTGCTGGTACGACAGGTGAGATGTTCGGTTATTCTAGCTCGCAATACGTGTAACGTTCTTGTTATAATTATTTTGTTTGACTGATAATCAAATTGCTCTCTGCGCATACGTACAAATATGCATACATAGTACTGTACTTTTTGATAATGTAGTTCTGAACATAAATGTACATTATTTTTGAATAATTATCCTTTTTAACCTTTACTCTCTAGTTCTGTATACATCTAATTACGTCTTCAAACTTTCTTCTGCAATGTGAGCAGTAACTAATTGTTGAACAGAGTACTAATCTAAACAAACAAAATTTAAGCTAGTGTCCTTTATTACATTATTCATCCTAGAGTAAATTTCTACAACTACCTTGAACTATTGGATTTGTCCGATTCAAGTCAATTAAATTTACAAGCAAATGCAGGGTTATGAGATTAATACGCGTCTACTACTAGAAAATGAACACGTTACAAAAGTGAATTTGTTGATATTTACAAAAATAAATAAATAAATAAATAATTAAATAAACAAACAAATAAATAACTAAATTAATAAATCATTAAGTAAATAAATAAATAAATAAATAAATAAATAAACAAATACAAAACTACCAAACTAACTGCTTTTATTTCGAAAATGTTTGCCGAGTATCAGAAAATCAGCGTGCGGTTCAATCAGTCGTCACTGCCACCACTTTTCTACCGTTTTCACTCCGCTACCACCAGCTGGCGTGCAAGCCTATCGTACCATTGTGATAAAAGTGGGTAACCGCTCTGCGCTGTGTAATGGCGACTATCATTAGCATGGAGAAACTCACTTGATCAGCACTCCAGAAAGCCTTATGAGTATGCAGGGAATCAAGATTTTTATGCACGAAATCTACGTAGCAGAGGACGTAGCACAGTACCTCTCTTTGCTTATCTATTAGTAGTATGACAACAAGATTTTATCACATTTGCAATTACTTAGCTACTTTTAATAGAGTAAGATTTGGAAGGAAGTCTTACATGTCCACTAGCACAGAGATAGACAGCTGGTGATTGATGCACAATTTGTTTTCTTTTAGGACCTCTGTTGCCTGAAGCTCTTGATGTGCTGAACATTCCTTTTCGCAAGAGACAGGAGCTCACAACTAACTTGAGTGGTAAGAAATAATCTGTAGATTAGAACAACTCCATCTCCAGTAGGGAACTTCAAAGGGGAAAAAAAAATGTTCGTTTCGAAATACCCCTCCCCCCCCCCCCCTTACTATTACAAAACATAGAAAAACTGTAGTTCTGTAGTTTTGTAGTTTTGTAGTTTTGTAGTTCTGTACAGAACTACAGAACTACAGAACTACAGAACTACAGAACTACAGAACTACAGAACTACAGAACTACAGAACTACAGAACTACAGAACTACAGAACTACAGAACTACAGAACTACAGAACTACAGAACTACAGAACTACAGAACTACAGAACTACAGAACTACAGAACTACAGAACTACAGAACTACAGAACTACAGAACTACAGAACTACAGAACTACAGAACTACAGAACTACAGAACTACAGAACTACAGAACTACAGAACTACAGAACTACAGAACTACAGAACTACAGAACTACAGAACTACAGAACTACAGAACTACAGAACTACAGAACTACAGAACTACAGAACTACAGAACTACAGAACTACAGAACTACAGAACTACAGAACTACAGAACTACAGAACTACAGAACTACAGAACTACAGAACTACAGAACTACAGAACTACAGAACTACAGAACTACAGAACTACAGAACTACAGAACTACAGAACTACAGAACTACAGAACTACAGAACTACAGAACTACAGAACTACAGAACTACAGAACTACAGAACTACAGAACTACAGAACTACAGAACTACAGAACTACAGAACTACAGAACTACAGAACTACAGAACTACAGAACTACAGAACTACAGAACTACAGAACTACAGAACTACAGAACTACAGAACTACAGAACTACAGAACTACAGAACTACAGAACTGAAGGAACTGCAGAACTACAGAACTGAAGGAACTGCAGAACTACAGGAACTGAAGGAACTACAGAACTATAAAGACTACAAGAACTACAGGAACTATATAACTTCAGAGCTACAAGAACTACAGAATTACAGAACTACAAGAAGTACAGGAACTACAAGAACTACACGAACTACAAAAACTGCAAGAGCTACAGGTAGCTAAGGACTATTGGTGACGACTTGAGGGTAGTATATTCGTGACGGTTATCATGGCCCTATTACCGACTTTTTTCAGGCCCTGGTCTACGTAAGTCAATTGCAAGCACCCTTTGCATCTCCCTGAACGCTCCTTATACAAATCCGCTGTGTTGGAACAAAGCGTGTCGCCCTTCATGTAGATCCCTAGCTCGGGATCTGTTACCTATGCATAAACGCCACGGGTAGCACTTACCACATCGCTCAGCATTCTCGTCCCCAGAGACTGGGTTTCTTTGGTGTCGTGGTCTGCGAAACAGAGGGCTCTCGTGGCAGCCTTTACCGCATGCCCGTTAATCTCGCACATCCGGTAACGCATTTTCGCCCGCATGCTCACAAAACTAAACCGAGGGAAGGGATAGAGGCATAAAGTGTTGTCTACAGCTGTTGTCGGATCGGACTTCGAAGTTGAAAAACCTTTTCACTTCGCTCACGTTAGGTGACTTAGAGTTAAAAAGAGATCAGAAAGCCGTCTTGACTAGAGAAAGAAAGATGTACTAAACTGATAACAGATGTATTTCAAACTAATTTCTGTTATAATTAGCTGCACCTGGTTCTCAAAAAATTGTTATTCCGGTGTTAATTTATTACTATTTTTTTGGCGTTTAAGGAGGAGATGAATGGAAACTCTTTTCAGAGACACTTGGTTTAACTCCCGCAGAGATCCACTTCCTCGAAAAGCGAGTGATCAACCCGTGTGACGTTGCGTTGAGCCATAGTAGAAAACAAGGTTTCATAAGAAGTGTAGGAGATCTCTATGATGCATTGGTAAAATGCAATCTTCCTGTAATGGCTGATTTGCTCTAAAATCATCATCGCAACTTCAAATAGATGAAGTTGTCTTCTATAGGATTCCTAAAATGTACTTGTCAAGATTATTAATCCTATTTCGTTTAAAATTATAAAATGCAATTTTAAGACGCGAACAAACGATCGCAACATTTAACTGCAACATATTGCAAGACTGTTGGCCGCAACATGCTGCGTGCTTTTGGCCACCGTACCCTGTTAAGAAGTGTTGGTTGTTGTTGGTTCAAATTTGACCATTTTCAAACTTGAGCCCAACATATCGCAATAGCGTTGCTAAACGTGCGCGATCTGTTGGGTTGATATTTTCCTCGATCATGCTCAATAGTATTTAAGGTTATTCTATAGTATTGCATTGCGCATTCCTACTGCGCACGAATTTTGCATCATCAGCGCGCGCACATGAGCGTGTGCACGTGCAAAACGTAAGAGATTTCCCTCAAACTAAGCTCGATAGCGAAATGATTTCTCCTTTTCTTTTAAACGAGTACGGTGATCCCCGATTATTTTTTCAGGTATTTGCTAAGAACAGGCTAAGAAAGAACATATTTTAAGAAGAAAAATAGTTTGATAGTGGAACACGATTTTTTGGGAGAAATAGTTCCCAACTGGATGTATTTTGGCCAAGGCGAGGACTTCAAGCTAACCACGGAACTGCTTGAAAAAGCGCAATATTCCCGCAACCAAGCAATCAAAAACAGCTTAAATGAAGTAATACTGCTTATGTCAATAAATGGAGCTTTGTTTTCAAGATAAAACTTTGCGTCTTCCAAGTAACCAAGATTTAATTCTGTACGAAGGTGATTTGACCTTTTAACGCGCAACCAGTAAAAAAAGCCCATTTTAAGAGCCTGCTGACGCGTAAACAAGCACGGTGACCCCATTTTTATTGCATTTTTATAATGTTCATATCATGAATGTTCATTACGCCAGGTTTCAAAAAGAGTTTGATAGTAGAACAATTTCAAGGGAATTACCTTAAACGTGAATAAATTCGCATGCAACCATTTCCCATAAAATAGTAACTAATGGTACTCCCATCTGCTGAGAATTGCTGCGCCGGTTTAAATACTGCGATCGTTTGGCCGGGTCTTTATGTTTTCAACCCTTAGCAGGCTGCTTCTGTGAAATGTAAATCTTAATGAAGATGGACTAAGCTGCTTAAGCTATTTGCAATGATATTTATATTTTCGTTCTGTTGAGATAAACAGCGTGTTGTAATAAATTACCTTAGATGGTATTACATGGTGTTTGTAGGAATTTACAAATTGCTTCCAGTCAAAGTAGATGCTCTATATTTTTTAACTATTCTTGATTAGAATTATGAAATGTAGTTTTAGTGCGTGATTGTGTTATAGTATGCCTGTAAAATAAGCTTTGGGCCTGTGCCTGTTGTAAAGCCTAAGCTATTTCACGAATAACTACAATGGTGGACAAAATTCCTTGGGACACTTGTGTAATTGCATTAATTTTCTGTGTTTTTAAAACGGAGTTTTTAAAAAAGCACTGTTTTTTTCCGTTTCAAAATGCGTTCCCCCCCCCCCCCCCCCCTGCCCTTTACAATGTTGAAACTCTAGAGAAATAGCGTGTAAATGTGTCTACTATTGTAGGGGGGATGGGGGAAGGGGCTGAACAAGTGTAGATGAATTCGCGTCTGACTGTTTGTTTGGTGCGTGTGAAAAATCGCCACAAATGTAAATTTGTCCCAAGACTTTGTCCATTGCCGGATTTCATACGTCGGGGGCCTGGGTACAATCGGTGTATTATGGGATTAATAACACAAGACCCATATGTTCAGAAAGAGCACGCCGAGCTTTACAAAATCTTTAAGTTTCGTGTTAATTGGGCCAATATTGAACAAGATACAGCCATTCAAAAACTTTAAAATTTGAAATGAAATGTATGGCTTTCCGGACAAGTGTCCGGAAAATGTATGGATTTCCGGACAAGTGTCCGGCAATCCATACATTTGTTACTAAATTTTTTACGTTTTTGAATGGCTGTATCTTGTTCAATATTGGCGCAATTTACACGAAACTTAAGGATTTTGTAAAGCTCGGTGTGTTCTTTCTGAATATATGGGTCTTGTGTTGTTAATCCCATAATACACCGATTGTACCCAGGCCCCCGACGTATGAAATCCGGCAATGATTGTAGATTCAAATGAAATAAAAGCATAAACTCTTTGCCATGTTGTTTTCCAGCTTTGTACCATGTAAATTAGATTTTTTTCTGTAATTTGAAACTTGCCAATCTATCGAAGCTTAGAAGGAACTCAAAAGCATTAAAATAATACTCTTTCTAATACATGAACTGTTTCAGATGGTCAAATTCCCCGAAATAAGTTAATTTCTTTAACTAACATGGCAGCTCTCTCGGCCATCATGTTAATGTTTTGACACGCAAAAGCTTAGAACTTAAAGCTTAGTCTATCACAAAACCAAGAACCCATTCGGAGCGAAAATTTGTGTCAACATTACTTTTTAGCTGCTCTGAGACACCATGAAAGTCAATCTCAGGATGATCAATAGTTTTGCGGTTTACGTTTGATTTCTAGTGACGTCATGTGAAAACCCCCGGTATGCTGCATATCTGTTAGCTAATAATTAGAAACCATGCATGTAAATCATCATCCACTGAAGCACCGACGGAGATGCTCATAGAGCCTTTGATTATTATCGAATTTCAATTATCAGAATAGAGAGCAAATTAACCACCTTAAATTTTCGCACTATAATGAGGACTCCCATACAATATTTCTAGTCAACATATTAACCCTCGGACGTACATGTGGGTGGTGGACGTGTTATTTTTTTTAATTTTCTGCAAAAAAGTTGACATGTTACTTGTGTGTCTGTCATTTTGAAGTTGTCATGGCAACTGCAAATTTTATGTAGATTTCGCCAAAAATCGTCACTTTAGACATAATTCTGTGGGTTTTTTTTTCCAGTTTTCTTCATCATATTTCAGACATTTCACAAGCATTATGGCTTGAATCTAAATTACTTTCCGTTTTTTCCCCTCGTTTTTTTAAGGAGATAGCAAATGCGGCATGGCGGATCCGAGCTAGATTGCGGATCAAATTGCATCATTTGTCGCCAAGAGACGTCATAGCCAACAAAAATGTTATCGACATTAGAGCAAACTCAGAGCTGTCAAATCAAAGCAATCTTTCTTTCGTTTTGGCTAAACAAAATGAAAACCCAAGGGTTCCGTTTTGTACCTCGCTGAGGCATGATGTAGCTTGTACGTCCCAGGCAGAGGCGGGGCAGAAGACTATTGAAATGTTTGTATATGCATCGTCCGACGAAAAATGACGTCAGATCCAGTCTAAACTGCGCTTTGATTCGCTGCTCTTTTCACAAATTAAGAAATGTCCACTAGTCAAGAATTCCCTGCATTTGTAAATCATCATTTTGGTGTCATTTTGATAGACGGTGAGGGCAGAAAGATGTTGCAAGAACATTTCTTCGACTTTTTAGCAAAACTTTCGGGAAAAGAGAACATTTTAAAATTGTTTAGAAGGAAAAAAAGGGAGAGCCTTCTATCGTCGAATGAAAGATTTTATACATTTGCAAAACTGGTGTTGTTCCGACTTTTAGTTCTTGTTGTTCTTGATTCAGTGATGACAATAAGTGCAGTAGTCTATAATGTTAACAACAACCTGGATGAAGTAACGCTGGCCCCATATTTTGCATTGTGTACTACGGGAACATAATTACCAGTAGCCGGTTAGTTCTGAAAGTCACTGTCACCACAGCTTTTGATGCTCTTGACTCATGTTTACCTTCTACAATTGCTTTACATTTATATCATCTAAACATAACTATAATGCTAGGCTAGCATCGAAGATTAGGTAAGAACTAATTATGGCAAGTTTCATTCACATTTCTCTGGTCCTTCTATCTGGAACAATTTGGATGAAGAGATAAAAATTTTATCTTTGCGTTTATTTAAACAAAACTTGACTAAGAAATTCTTAAGTTCTTATGTTTAATGCTAGCTTAGTATTATTCTCTAGTATTTTTCTTCAAGTTATTATCGCTCTTAAATTTTCGAAAATTTAAGGTGGCTCTCAACTCTATGTACAAACTTTTTTAAACGTTGCCAAAAGTTGCATCTTATCCTGCTTATCAAAATTCTACGATAAGAAAAAATTTCACGGTGCCGTTTTTGAAATATAAGCGCTAAAAGCTGAAATTAAGGGTGTTATAAGCAGGTCAAAGTGTTGCTATGGTAACCTACTGTGTCACGAAAACAATACCAAAGTGTTAACCGGTGATTGGGCAGTTTTTTGATTCCATGATTGTAGCATCAAGTGATAAAGAGTGGTTATAATGACACATCAAAATCTAAGTCTTGAAAGTGCTGGAAACTGTTTGGAGCCACCTTAAATTCCTTAAATGTGAGCATTACTCGACACTAGTCACACCAAAAGTTGTCCTGGTTAGGCGAGCCCAGCTGCTTAGGGCTGTCATTTAAGGTTATAACCCTTAACCAGTGCAAGATGAAACAACTCACCCACCTGAATTGTCTGGCCTTAAAGACAGGTTTGCAATCTTCATGTAATTGGTTAGCTAAATTTTACAATAAAATAACTCAAAAGTTAGCTCGGCCAGAAAACTCAGTGGAAGGGTTCTCTCGGGTACCCATCAGAACATATAAACCAGGCCCCTAAAGGTCTTTCTGAAAACATGCATACCTCGAAAAGGGCATCACGTGAAAAGTTAATCGCGCTTAAAGCGTTACGTGAAAGGTGATAACGCAAAAAGGCACTTACAAAATTACATGGAATCCGGGGCTTACTCCCAGGAAGGAGGGGGGGGGGGGGGGGGGGTCAGGTGCTTTCGCGAATTTTGGATAGGGGTGTGAAGCGAAGGTTCTTGAACCCCAACCCTATTTAAGGCCTAAGAAAACGAGAACTGATACCCTTTTTAAGGCTCAAACATTCATTTAGGTGGGCATTTTCACACCCCAGTATTAGATAATACCATTTAGCTACCCTATCTAAGGACCACACCAGGAACACAGCAACGAAAGGGTAAAAAAAGATACCTTATTTAAGGATCGAGAACCTAAAAAAACATACCTTATTCCGCGGAGCGTACCTATATGGCCCATATATGGGTGAGGGCTTACTCTTCTTACTCTTCTTACTCGTTTCTTGTAAGATAACAGCCTCCTCAAAATGGTAATTGAACGAGACCTTCAATCTTTGTCCCCTTGCGAAGTCTTAATTCAGTACTTGAAGCGAGTCTTGAGAGACTTTATAGAGACGTTAAGATCCGACGACGGCGGATGTCTACGACGGCGAGCTAAAGTTGAAAATAATTGCCTGCACATTTCCGGTAGCCGTCGTGCTGAAGCTGCTTTGCCTGCGACATCAAAATGAAGTGTCTGCCGTTTTGTCTAAAGTGTGAGAAGTTTTTTCCTATTTTAAGGCATTTCAAAGGAAACTATCGATTTTTCCTTTCTTGTGACAAATGTAAATGGTTGTAAAAGTCATTTAAGGGCGAAAACTGGCCGATTAAAGCTTCTTTCTCTCTATAAACAGTTTCGAAAGTTCGTGATTCAAATATGATCAAATCGCGACGAGTTCAAAGAAGACAGTTTAGTAAGCTTTCCCTTTCAATGAATATTAAAACTAAACCAGAAATATAATTTCGATAATTTACTCGAGTTTGTCAGGAATAGTTTTCTCAAGCTAGATATTATTGTGGTTTTTCAGATCAAACATGGATCATGGAGTGGACGGGAGAACACGACAACTGCTTGCGTCAAAAACTTTTAGTATTTGAACCCGTTGAGTAAGACAGGAAGCTAGAGGCAAAAAACGCTCTGGAAGAAAAAGCCAAAAAAAGAAGCTGCAGCTGAAGACACCGTGGAAAACGATAAGAAGAAAGTTGACAACGCAAAAGCAGTGGAAATGATAAACAGAGCTCTAAAAAGCCTGGGCGGCAACACAGAAAAGGCGGCGCAATGTAAAAGCAAAAGAAGCAAAGCAGAAGAAGTGGAGGTGACACAATTGCGATAACCTCGCTCAGAACTGGAAAAAGGAAGTATTGCAGCTGCACAAGTAACGAGTTCAACTGAGGGTAAACTGAAAGATCAGTCAAGAAAACAACATCAGAATATGATGAAAATCATGAAAATCTCGGTGGAACAAACTAAGCAGCAACAGGTTTTCAGCAGTGTCAAATAATTATGAAGCTTCTTAATTAGGCTCGATTACCAGCCGCTTTTCGGGAAATGAGCCCGCGCTCCTCCCCCGAATGCACGGCTGGACGCGTGAGGATTCTTTTGTTAGTCTTAACCAATCAGATAATCGCCCGCAGATTTTTGTCGGGCATAAATTATCTCGCCAGTTTGGATTGCGGCCCGTGATGGCAGACGATGTGGAATTGATAAATGGTATACAAGAGGACTTCAGGGACAATTAATATCGAAAGTTTAAAAATTCACAACGAAAAACGCTAGAAAGGTTTGTCAATTGCCAAGATGTGTTCATTTTTCAGCCACCAATGTATGAATCTCTGAGTTCCGGAACGTACGTCAGATAACAAAGTCAACAAAGAGTCAGATCAAGCTAGACGTTGAGCTCAAGCGACGAACTAGTCAGGCAAATAGAAGTATTACGATTTATAAGGATATCGACACCAGTCTTCGGCGAACCCGACAAAATTATTTTTTAAATGAGCTACATCGTAGGTAAAACAAACCGACTAGCAAAACATACGTGACAAATTGCAGCAGAAACCATTCAGACTAACACAGATCTTGACAGATCTTGACATGCATCACCAGCTGTTTGCTAAACCAAAGTCGAACGGCGCTCTTCTACTCAAAAAACGAACTCTTCCATAGAATACAGCATTCGTGCAGCAATAATGTAAAACAAAATAGGTTGGAAAGGCCAAAATAATAATAATAATAAAAAAAAATAGAACGGCAAATGCACAAATGTTTAGAGCCGTAGGTTGTGATCAGATAACGTTTCCGGCCACGAGCACCGCATGAATTAAATTATGAATTGACGTCACAGACATGGTTTCCCGCTCCACGCGTCAGCCGTTCTTCTCGGGGAGGGTAGACCAGACACGAGAGAGCGGCGGAAATCGAGCCTCCTTCTTAATAAGAAACAAAATTAACTACGCTTGGTTCATAATATCTTACTTTTGTTGTGCACTCTTTAGCATTTAAATGGTTTTATATGGCAAGTTTATATTTCACTTTGTTGTTTGTTTTTCTACCTTAGGTTGTATAAAGACTTAAAACAAACTCTTAAACCCAAATTTTACAGATATTTTGTGTAAAATTTGGGTTTAAGAGTTTGTTTTAAGTCTTTATACAACCTAAGGTAGAAAAACAAACAACAAAGTGAAATATAAACTTGCCATATAAAACCATTTAAATGCTAAAGAGTGCACAACAAAAGTAAGATATTATGAACCAAGCGTAGTTAATTTTGTTTCTTATTAAGAAGGAGGCTCGATTTCCGCCGCTCTCTCGTGTCTGGTCTACCCTCCCCGAGAAGAACGGCTGACGCGTGGAGCGGGAAACCATGTCTGTGACGTCAATTCATAATTTAATTCATGCGGTGCTCGTGGCCGGAAACGTTATCTGATCACAACCTACGGCTCTAAACATTTGTGCATTTGCCGTTCTATTTTTTTTTATTATTATTATTATTTTGGCCTTTCCAACCTATTTTGTTTTACATTATTGCTGCACGAATGCTGTATTCTATGGAAGAGTTCGTTTTTTGAGTAGAAGAGCGCCGTTCGACTTTGGTTTAGCAAACAGCTGGTGATGCATGTCAAGATCTGTCAAGATCTGTGTTAGTCTGAATGGTTTCTGCTGCAATTTGTCACGTATGTTTTGCTAGTCGGTTTGTTTTACCTACGATGTAGCTCATTTAAAAAATAATTTTGTCGGGTTCGCCGAAGACTGGTGTCGATATCCTTATAAATCGTAATACTTCTATTTGCCTGACTAGTTCGTCGCTTGAGCTCAACGTCTAGCTTGATCTGACTCTTTGTTGACTTTGTTATCTGACGTACGTTCCGGAACTCAGAGATTCATACATTGGTGGCTGAAAAATGAACACATCTTGGCAATTGACAAACCTTTCTAGCGTTTTTCGTTGTGAATTTTTAAACTTTCGATATTAATTGTCCCTGAAGTCCTCTTGTATACCATTTATCAATTCCACATCGTCTGCCATCACGGGCCGCAATCCAAACTGGCGAGATAATTTATGCCCGACAAAAATCTGCGGGCGATTATCTGATTGGTTAAGACTAACAAAAGAATCCTCACGCGTCCAGCCGTGCATTCGGGGGAGGAGCGCGGGCTCATTTCCCGAAAAGCGGCTGGTAATCGAGCCTAATTAAGAAGCTTCATAATTATTTGACACTGCTGAAAACCTGTTGCTGCTTAGTTTGTTCCACCGAGATTTTCATGATTTTCATCATATTCTGATGTTGTTTTCTTGACTGATCTTTCAGTTTACCCTCAGTTGAACTCGTTACTTGTGCAGCTGCAATACTTCCTTTTTCCAGTTCTGAGCGAGGTTATCGCAATTGTGTCACCTCCACTTCTTCTGCTTTGCTTCTTTTGCTTTTACATTGCGCCGCCTTTTCTGTGTTGCCGCCCAGGCTTTTTAGAGCTCTGTTTATCATTTCCACTGCTTTTGCGTTGTCAACTTTCTTCTTATCGTTTTCCACGGTGTCTTCAGCTGCAGCTTCTTTTTTTGGCTTTTTCTTCCAGAGCGTTTTTTGCCTCTAGCTTCCTGTCTTACTCAACGGGTTCAAATACTAAAAGTTTTTGACGCAAGCAGTTGTCGTGTTCTCCCGTCCACTCCATGATCCATGTTTGATCTGAAAAACCACAATAATATCTAGCTTGAGAAAACTATTCCTGACAAACTCGAGTAAATTATCGAAATTATATTTCTGGTTTAGTTTTAATATTCATTGAAAGGGAAAGCTTACTAAACTGTCTTCTTTGAACTCGTCGCGATTTGATCATATTTGAATCACGAACTTTCGAAACTGTTTATAGAGAGAAAGAAGCTTTAATCGGCCAGTTTTCGCCCTTAAATGACTTTTACAACCATTTACATTTGTCACAAGAAAGGAAAAATCGATAGTTTCCTTTGAAATGCCTTAAAATAGGAAAAAACTTCTCACACTTTAGACAAAACGGCAGACACTTCATTTTGATGTCGCAGGCAAAGCAGCTTCAGCACGACGGCTACCGGAAATGTGCAGGCAATTATTTTCAACTTTAGCTCGCCGTCGTAGACATCCGCCGTCGTCGGATCTTAACGTCTCTATAAAGTCTCTCAAGACTCGCTTCAAGTACTGAATTAAGACTTCGCAAGGGGACAAAGATTGAAGGTCTCGTTCAATTACCATTTTGAGGAGGCTGTTATCTTACAAGAAACGAGTAAGAAGAGTAAGAAGAGTAAGCCCTCACCCATATATGGGCCATATAGGTACGCTCCGCGGAATAAGGTATGTTTTTTTTAGGTTCTCGATCCTTAAATAAGGTATCTTTTTTTACCCTTTCGTTGCTGTGTTCCTGGTGTGGTCCTTAGATAGGGTAGCTAAATGGTATTATCTAATACTGGGGTGTGAAAATGCCCACCTAAATGAATGTTTGAGCCTTAAAAAGGGTATCAGTTCTCGTTTTCTTAGGCCTTAAATAGGGTTGGGGTTCAAGAACCTTCGCTTCACACCCCTATCCAAAATTCGCGAAAGCACCTGACCCCCCCCCCCCCCCCCCCTCCTTCCTGGGAGTAAGCCCCGGATTCCATGTAATTTTGTAAGTGCCTTTTTGCGTTATCACCTTTCACGTAACGCTTTAAGCGCGATTAACTTTTCACGTGATGCCCTTTTCGAGGTATGCATGTTTTCAGAAAGACCTTTAGGGGCCTGGTTTATATGTTCTGATGGGTACCCGAGAGAACCCTTCCACTGAGTTTTCTGGCCGAGCTAACTTTTGAGTTATTTTATTGTAAAATTTAGCTAACCAATTACATGAAGATTGCAAACCTGTCTTTAAGGCCAGACAATTCAGGTGGGTGAGTTGTTTCATCTTGCACTGGTTAAGGGTTATAACCTTAAATGACAGCCCTAAGCAGCTGGGCTCGCCTAACCAGGACAACTTTTGGTGTGACTAGTGTCGAGTAATGCTCACATTTAAGGAATTTAAGGTGGCTCCAAACAGTTTCCAGCACTTTCAAGACTTAGATTTTGATGTGTCATTATAACCACTCTTTATCACTTGATGCTACAATCATGGAATCAAAAAACTGCCCAATCACCGGTTAACACTTTGGTATTGTTTTCGTGACACAGTAGGTTACCATAGCAACACTTTGACCTGCTTATAACACCCTTAATTTCAGCTTTTAGCGCTTATATTTCAAAAACGGCACCGTGAAATTTTTTCTTATCGTAGAATTTTGATAAGCAGGATAAGATGCAACTTTTGGCAACGTTTAAAAAAGTTTGTACATAGAGTTGAGAGCCACCTTAAATTTTCGAAAATTTAAGAGCGATAATAACTTGAAGAAAAATACTAGAGAATAATACTAAGCTAGCATTAAACATAAGAACTTAAGAATTTCTTAGTCAAGTTTTGTTTAAATAAACGCAAAGATAAAATTTTTATCTCTTCATCCAAATTGTTCCAGATAGAAGGACCAGAGAAATGTGAATGAAACTTGCCATAATTAGTTCTTACCTAATCTTCGATGCTAGCCTAGCATTATAGTTATGTTTAGATGATATAAATGTAAAGCAATTGTAGAAGGTAAACATGAGTCAAGAGCATCAAAAGCTGTGGTGACAGTGACTTTCAGAACTAACCGGCTACTGGTAATTATGTTCCCGTAGTACACAATGCAAAATATGGGGCCAGCGTTACTTCATCCAGGTTGTTGTTAACATTATAGACTACTGCACTTATTGTCATCACTGAATCAAGAACAACAAGAACTAAAAGTCGGAACAACACCAGTTTTGCAAATGTATAAAATCTTTCATTCGACGATAGAAGGCTCTCCCTTTTTTTCCTTCTAAACAATTTTAAAATGTTCTCTTTTCCCGAAAGTTTTGCTAAAAAGTCGAAGAAATGTTCTTGCAACATCTTTCTGCCCTCACCGTCTATCAAAATGACACCAAAATGATGATTTACAAATGCAGGGAATTCTTGACTAGTGGACATTTCTTAATTTGTGAAAAGAGCAGCGAATCAAAGCGCAGTTTAGACTGGATCTGACGTCATTTTTCGTCGGACGATGCATATACAAACATTTCAATAGTCTTCTGCCCCGCCTCTGCCTGGGACGTACAAGCTACATCATGCCTCAGCGAGGTACAAAACGGAACCCTTGGGTTTTCATTTTGTTTAGCCAAAACGAAAGAAAGATTGCTTTGATTTGACAGCTCTGAGTTTGCTCTAATGTCGATAACATTTTTGTTGGCTATGACGTCTCTTGGCGACAAATGATGCAATTTGATCCGCAATCTAGCTCGGATCCGCCATGCCGCATTTGCTATCTCCTTAAAAAAACGAGGGGAAAAAACGGAAAGTAATTTAGATTCAAGCCATAATGCTTGTGAAATGTCTGAAATATGATGAAGAAAACTGGAAAAAAAAACCCACAGAATTATGTCTAAAGTGACGATTTTTGGCGAAATCTACATAAAATTTGCAGTTGCCATGACAACTTCAAAATGACAGACACACAAGTAACATGTCAACTTTTTTGCAGAAAATTAAAAAAAATAACACGTCCACCACCCACATGTACGTCCGAGGGTTAATATGTTGACTAGAAATATTGTATGGGAGTCCTCATTATAGTGCGAAAATTTAAGGTGGTTAATTTGCTCTCTATTCTGATAATTGAAATTCGATAATAATCAAAGGCTCTATGAGCATCTCCGTCGGTGCTTCAGTGGATGATGATTTACATGCATGGTTTCTAATTATTAGCTAACAGATATGCAGCATACCGGGGGTTTTCACATGACGTCACTAGAAATCAAACGTAAACCGCAAAACTATTGATCATCCTGAGATTGACTTTCATGGTGTCTCAGAGCAGCTAAAAAGTAATGTTGACACAAATTTTCGCTCCGAATGGGTTCTTGGTTTTGTGATAGACTAAGCTTTAAGTTCTAAGCTTTTGCGTGTCAAAACATTAACATGATGGCCGAGAGAGCTGCCATGTTAGTTAAAGAAATTAACTTATTTCGGGGAATTTGACCATCTGAACAGTTCATGTATTAGAAAGAGTATTATTTTAATGCTTTTGAGTTCCTTCTAAGCTTCGATAGATTGGCAAGTTTCAAATTACAGAAAAAAATCTAATTTACATGGTACAAAGCTGGAAAACAACATGGCAAAGAGTTTATGCTTTTATTTCATTTGAATCTACAATCATTGCCGGATTTCATACGTCGGGGGCCTGGGTACAATCGGTGTATTATGGGATTAACAACACAAGACCCATATATTCAGAAAGAACACACCGAGCTTTACAAAATCCTTAAGTTTCGTGTAAATTGCGCCAATATTGAACAAGATACAGCCATTCAAAAACGTAAAAAATTTAGTAACAAATGTATGGATTGCCGGACACTTGTCCGGAAATCCATACATTTTCCGGACACTTGTCCGGAAAGCCATACATTTCATTTCAAATTTTAAAGTTTTTGAATGGCTGTATCTTGTTCAATATTGGCCCAATTAACACGAAACTTAAAGATTTTGTAAAGCTCGGCGTGCTCTTTCTGAACATATGGGTCTTGTGTTATTAATCCCATAATACACCGATTGTACCCAGGCCCCCGACGTATGAAATCCGGCAATGGACAAAGTCTTGGGACAAATTTACATTTGTGGCGATTTTTCACACGCACCAAACAAACAGTCAGACGCGAATTCATCTACACTTGTTCAGCCCCTTCCCCCATCCCCCCTACAATAGTAGACACATTTACACGCTATTTCTCTAGAGTTTCAACATTGTAAAGGGCAGGGGGGGGGGGGGGGGGGAACGCATTTTGAAACGGAAAAAAACAGTGCTTTTTTAAAAACTCCGTTTTAAAAACACAGAAAATTAATGCAATTACACAAGTGTCCCAAGGAATTTTGTCCACCATTGTAGTTATTCGTGAAATAGCTTAGGCTTTACAACAGGCACAGGCCCAAAGCTTATTTTACAGGCATACTATAACACAATCACGCACTAAAACTACATTTCATAATTCTAATCAAGAATAGTTAAAAAATATAGAGCATCTACTTTGACTGGAAGCAATTTGTAAATTCCTACAAACACCATGTAATACCATCTAAGGTAATTTATTACAACACGCTGTTTATCTCAACAGAACGAAAATATAAATATCATTGCAAATAGCTTAAGCAGCTTAGTCCATCTTCATTAAGATTTACATTTCACAGAAGCAGCCTGCTAAGGGTTGAAAACATAAAGACCCGGCCAAACGATCGCAGTATTTAAACCGGCGCAGCAATTCTCAGCAGATGGGAGTACCATTAGTTACTATTTTATGGGAAATGGTTGCATGCGAATTTATTCACGTTTAAGGTAATTCCCTTGAAATTGTTCTACTATCAAACTCTTTTTGAAACCTGGCGTAATGAACATTCATGATATGAACATTATAAAAATGCAATAAAAATGGGGTCACCGTGCTTGTTTACGCGTCAGCAGGCTCTTAAAATGGGCTTTTTTTACTGGTTGCGCGTTAAAAGGTCAAATCACCTTCGTACAGAATTAAATCTTGGTTACTTGGAAGACGCAAAGTTTTATCTTGAAAACAAAGCTCCATTTATTGACATAAGCAGTATTACTTCATTTAAGCTGTTTTTGATTGCTTGGTTGCGGGAATATTGCGCTTTTTCAAGCAGTTCCGTGGTTAGCTTGAAGTCCTCGCCTTGGCCAAAATACATCCAGTTGGGAACTATTTCTCCCAAAAAATCGTGTTCCACTATCAAACTATTTTTCTTCTTAAAATATGTTCTTTCTTAGCCTGTTCTTAGCAAATACCTGAAAAAATAATCGGGGATCACCGTACTCGTTTAAAAGAAAAGGAGAAATCATTTCGCTATCGAGCTTAGTTTGAGGGAAATCTCTTACGTTTTGCACGTGCACACGCTCATGTGCGCGCGCTGATGATGCAAAATTCGTGCGCAGTAGGAATGCGCAATGCAATACTATAGAATAACCTTAAATACTATTGAGCATGATCGAGGAAAATATCAACCCAACAGATCGCGCACGTTTAGCAACGCTATTGCGATATGTTGGGCTCAAGTTTGAAAATGGTCAAATTTGAACCAACAACAACCAACACTTCTTAACAGGGTACGGTGGCCAAAAGCACGCAGCATGTTGCGGCCAACAGTCTTGCAATATGTTGCAGTTAAATGTTGCGATCGTTTGTTCGCGTCTTAAAATTGCATTTTATAATTTTAAACGAAATAGGATTAATAATCTTGACAAGTACATTTTAGGAATCCTATAGAAGACAACTTCATCTATTTGAAGTTGCGATGATGATTTTAGAGCAAATCAGCCATTACAGGAAGATTGCATTTTACCAATGCATCATAGAGATCTCCTACACTTCTTATGAAACCTTGTTTTCTACTATGGCTCAACGCAACGTCACACGGGTTGATCACTCGCTTTTCGAGGAAGTGGATCTCTGCGGGAGTTAAACCAAGTGTCTCTGAAAAGAGTTTCCATTCATCTCCTCCTTAAACGCCAAAAAAATAGTAATAAATTAACACCGGAATAACAATTTTTTGAGAACCAGGTGCAGCTAATTATAACAGAAATTAGTTTGAAATACATCTGTTATCAGTTTAGTACATCTTTCTTTCTCTAGTCAAGACGGCTTTCTGATCTCTTTTTAACTCTAAGTCACCTAACGTGAGCGAAGTGAAAAGGTTTTTCAACTTCGAAGTCCGATCCGACAACAGCTGTAGACAACACTTTATGCCTCTATCCCTTCCCTCGGTTTAGTTTTGTGAGCATGCGGGCGAAAATGCGTTACCGGATGTGCGAGATTAACGGGCATGCGGTAAAGGCTGCCACGAGAGCCCTCTGTTTCGCAGACCACGACACCAAAGAAACCCAGTCTCTGGGGACGAGAATGCTGAGCGATGTGGTAAGTGCTACCCGTGGCGTTTATGCATAGGTAACAGATCCCGAGCTAGGGATCTACATGAAGGGCGACACGCTTTGTTCCAACACAGCGGATTTGTATAAGGAGCGTTCAGGGAGATGCAAAGGGTGCTTGCAATTGACTTACGTAGACCAGGGCCTGAAAAAAGTCGGTAATAGGGCCATGATAACCGTCACGAATATACTACCCTCAAGTCGTCACCAATAGTCCTTAGCTACCTGTAGCTCTTGCAGTTTTTGTAGTTCGTGTAGTTCTTGTAGTTCCTGTACTTCTTGTAGTTCTGTAATTCTGTAGTTCTTGTAGCTCTGAAGTTATATAGTTCCTGTAGTTCTTGTAGTCTTTATAGTTCTGTAGTTCCTTCAGTTCCTGTAGTTCTGCAGTTCCTTCAGTTCTGTAGTTCTGCAGTTCCTTCAGTTCTGTAGTTCTGTAGTTCTGTAGTTCTGTAGTTCTGTAGTTCTGTAGTTCTGTAGTTCTGTAGTTCTGTAGTTCTGTAGTTCTGTAGTTCTGTAGTTCTGTAGTTCTGTAGTTCTGTAGTTCTGTAGTTCTGTAGTTCTGTAGTTCTGTAGTTCTGTAGTTCTGTAGTTCTGTAGTTCTGTAGTTCTGTAGTTCTGTAGTTCTGTAGTTCTGTAGTTCTGTAGTTCTGTAGTTCTGTAGTTCTGTAGTTCTGTAGTTCTGTAGTTCTGTAGTTCTGTAGTTCTGTAGTTCTGTAGTTCTGTAGTTCTGTAGTTCTGTAGTTCTGTAGTTCTGTAGTTCTGTAGTTCTGTAGTTCTGTAGTTCTGTAGTTCTGTAGTTCTGTAGTTCTGTAGTTCTGTAGTTCTGTAGTTCTGTAGTTCTGTAGTTCTGTAGTTCTGTAGTTCTGTAGTTCTGTAGTTCTGTAGTTCTGTAGTTCTGTAGTTCTGTAGTTCTGTAGTTCTGTAGTTCTGTAGTTCTGTAGTTCTGTAGTTCTGTAGTTCTGTAGTTCTGTAGTTCTGTAGTTCTGTAGTTCTGTAGTTCTGTAGTTCTGTAGTTCTGTAGTTCTGTAGTTCTGTAGTTCTGTAGTTCTGTAGTTCTGTAGTTCTGTAGTTCTGTAGTTCTGTAGTTCTGTAGTTCTGTAGTTCTGTAGTTCTGTAGTTCTGTAGTTCTGTACAGAACTACAAAACTACAAAACTACAAAACTACAGAACTACAGTTTTTCTATGTTTTGTAATAGTAAGGGGGGGGGGGGGAGGGGTATTTCGAAACGAACATTTTTTTTTCCCCTTTGAAGTTCCCTACTGGAGATGGAGTTGTTCTAATCTACAGATTATTTCTTACCACTCAAGTTAGTTGTGAGCTCCTGTCTCTTGCGAAAAGGAATGTTCAGCACATCAAGAGCTTCAGGCAACAGAGGTCCTAAAAGAAAACAAATTGTGCATCAATCACCAGCTGTCTATCTCTGTGCTAGTGGACATGTAAGACTTCCTTCCAAATCTTACTCTATTAAAAGTAGCTAAGTAATTGCAAATGTGATAAAATCTTGTTGTCATACTACTAATAGATAAGCAAAGAGAGGTACTGTGCTACGTCCTCTGCTACGTAGATTTCGTGCATAAAAATCTTGATTCCCTGCATACTCATAAGGCTTTCTGGAGTGCTGATCAAGTGAGTTTCTCCATGCTAATGATAGTCGCCATTACACAGCGCAGAGCGGTTACCCACTTTTATCACAATGGTACGATAGGCTTGCACGCCAGCTGGTGGTAGCGGAGTGAAAACGGTAGAAAAGTGGTGGCAGTGACGACTGATTGAACCGCACGCTGATTTTCTGATACTCGGCAAACATTTTCGAAATAAAAGCAGTTAGTTTGGTAGTTTTGTATTTGTTTATTTATTTATTTATTTATTTATTTATTTACTTAATGATTTATTAATTTAGTTATTTATTTGTTTGTTTATTTAATTATTTATTTATTTATTTATTTTTGTAAATATCAACAAATTCACTTTTGTAACGTGTTCATTTTCTAGTAGTAGACGCGTATTAATCTCATAACCCTGCATTTGCTTGTAAATTTAATTGACTTGAATCGGACAAATCCAATAGTTCAAGGTAGTTGTAGAAATTTACTCTAGGATGAATAATGTAATAAAGGACACTAGCTTAAATTTTGTTTGTTTAGATTAGTACTCTGTTCAACAATTAGTTACTGCTCACATTGCAGAAGAAAGTTTGAAGACGTAATTAGATGTATACAGAACTAGAGAGTAAAGGTTAAAAAGGATAATTATTCAAAAATAATGTACATTTATGTTCAGAACTACATTATCAAAAAGTACAGTACTATGTATGCATATTTGTACGTATGCGCAGAGAGCAATTTGATTATCAGTCAAACAAAATAATTATAACAAGAACGTTACACGTATTGCGAGCTAGAATAACCGAACATCTCACCTGTCGTACCAGCAGAAGTAATTCCCCTCAGTTTTTTGACAACATCGACCCTGCTTTCAGCTTTAGCTTTCATGCAAAGGCAGCGTATCAGCCGCTGAGTGTCTTTTCCTGGCTTTTCCAGTGACGCTTGTGTCAGTGAAAGACTTTCTTGTAGTCGAACAACGACATCATTTGCATCACACGTCCGAAGCTGAAGGGCCTCAAGTACTCCACCAGGGAGGTCAATAACTTGTTCCCTGTCATCTAGATAATGAAACGTACCATAAATAAACACATGATACGGCCTTAACTGCAACAATAGCAGAATTCCATTGTGATTAGTAGTTATTTTGATGATAATGATGATGATGATTATTATAACGATTATGAGCAGTTAATAAACGTATGAATGCTAAGATAAAACCACATAACGTACACAACGAAACCTATGCAGTATGAAGGAAGTATTGAAAGAAAACTACTGGATAACAAAACAATTACAATTGTTATTAGAATTATTATTATCATTATCGTTATCGTTATCATTATCATTGTCATTATGATTATCATTCAGTATCATTGTCACCGTCATCGTTATTGTTATTGTTATTGTTATTGTTAAAATTAATTAATTAATTAATTAATTTTCAGTTGCATTGCAACAGCGGCTGGGGTAGGTATTCTGGATTTTATGTGAGAGGAATGAAGGATTTTTTAGGTTTTTTTTAGGATTTGTTATAGCTTCTGCGTATTCCGGCCGCGTATTTCCGCCGATTAAGTGAAAAAAGAGGAAGAAGCTTGTCTTTGTTTCCTGTGGTCGATTTAATAGCAGAACAAAGACTCCTTTTTTTTTCGGAAAATTTCGACAGGAAGAGATCATTTCGGGCAGTTACCGACTGAATTCCGTTGCTAATATTATGAGCATATGCTTTGATGCAGGGGCAGAATGATTTTTCAAAAGGGGTGGAATAAATGAAGTATAAATGGTCATATTCCACCCAAAATGGTTTAATTTGAGAATCCGAACCTTATTAAAAACTGTTCCTGCTAGCAAATATAAAGATATATTTGGTTATCCCAGTTGCATTTCATGAAATCAAAAATTAACCTATTTTACTTATAGTACTAACATACTAGACTTACGCTTTAACAATACTAACAAACTTACAATACTAACCTTATTTACAGTTTAATATCCTACATTATTAAAAACTGGATCATTGAATAATGCAATTCGAGAGTTTTCATTGGCTTAGCCATCATGGTGTATGAGCCATTATACCATGATCTACAAAAATGGCGAGCGTATGCGTGATATTTTGGGCCTTTTTGTTTTTATTGTAGTCTAGTTTTCTATATTTTGGGGGCGTTTTTAATAAAACAATTATTCCATTCACGTTTGTTGGATATGAGATGATTATAGCCAACTCGGCGCTACGCGCCTCGTTGGCTATCTATCATCTCATATCCAACGCGCGCTCATGGAATAATTGTTAATTACCAGTTAGGTACAATAGATGGCTTTCTTACATATTAATCTGTGACTGAGATTTATGTTTCTCAATTTTAATTTTATTTGTGAGAATTTCAATAATTGACTAAATTTTAATCAATCTGGTGACATAGAGCCCATAAAAGGAGCTAGACATTTCCGGAGCTAGGAATAAGTTCAAACTGCTGTTCTCTCTGAATACAATGATCCCTATCAGGAGCCCTGTCCCTATAGAGTCGTACCATGTCGGTTGTCGGTTAGAATTTTTTGTCGCTGGTCGGTAACTTTTTTCCTCGTTTTATCGGCAGTCAACAATATTTTTCGCCCTTTGTCGCTAGTTGGTCAACCCCTAGGAATAGGAAGACTGATATCAGATTTTACCCCTTCGTCTCGTTAAGACATCGTCATCTTCCTCTCGTGTGGTTCTAGCGACCTGGAGTTTCGTCGTCCACGAATAACACGTCTCTGCTTTTCTCCCATAGAAATTAAAACAACTCCAGCTTTTTTTTTTCAGAAACGTTTTCAACTGATCTACCTTCCACCTAGAAAATAGCTGAAAACTCCTCGGACGCTACTTTAAAAATATTTTCCCCCTCCCAGAAACCATGTGATCAAGTAGTTATATATCCAGGGTTATCCTGGTTAAATATTCAATTTATTATTATTATTATTATTATTATTATTATTATTATTATTATTATTATTATTATTATTATTATTATTATTATTATTAATTATTATTATTATTATTATTATTATTATTATTATTATTAGTATTATTATTATTACTATTATCCCATCATTCTCTATGTGTGTGTAAAGATGGCTGACATCGTGAATAAATAAGAGATATCTAAACTTCGCTACGACGTTGAAAGCCTTGTACGTTAGTCAGCGGAATCATATAAAAAATAACGGTAAGTACTTTATGTATCCCTTATTATAGTGTATTTAGAACATAGTGTTTATTACTGTATTTATTCCTTATAATAGTGTATTATAAACAGTATAATAAGGGATACATGAAGTACTTAGGAAAATAACAGGAAGCGTAGGAACGAAAAAAGGATCGAGTGAATTTCCCATCCATACAGAAACCCTAGAAAATATTATTTTTTAGTTGGTAACGTAACAAATGTATGATTATAAACATATTTCTAAAGAGGAGTGATACTGAGTCTTACCCTTCTTACCAGGCAGAGGCTGTCCATCACGACCACCACCAACAGCTATCTGCTTTAAAAAGTAAAAACAAATATACCGACACATGAGGATGCCATTGTGATTTTTTTTTTACATTAATCTCATGGTCTTGACTTGACAGAAAGTTCGTGCGCTATTGTGGTGCTACTTATATAAACACACCAGCTTTAATGATAATACATCGTTTGGCAGCGAGCTAGATGGCTTTACAACAATTAAAGGAGTTCTCTTGCTGAAAATGTTATTTAAAACAAGGTTTTGTGCACTAACTTACAGCATTTGACGAATGAACAAAAGAAGCGAATTAATGGTTATATACGGCGACAAGTGTGAAAAAATACAGAATATAAATGTATCATTTAAACATAGGAATTTTGAATAATAAAAAGAGGCTACTTTAAAAGAACAGAATACTGTCTTGGAAGTGGTTTGGAGTTTTTGTCCGATTCGTTAGACATGACAGTGTGATATGACTCGACTGTTTTTCGCACGCGATAATCGCCTTCGTCGCCTCTGTAAACCAGATGAAACACTTTTACTGCGTACATGATGCCGGGAGTCAATGCACACAATCTACTTCATAGCAATTTTGTAAATTAGTACATCATTTTTACCTGTTCGTCTACCGATTTGAACCAAGCTGCAAAGAACCTGACCGGAATTATGTCATTTCCAGCAACAGCAGACTTGGTGCATGTGATGGGATCTTTGCATTGACTCTCTGACCACAAATGAAGGCACTCCTGTTGCTTGCAATCCGGTATCGTGTGTTCGCGACAATGGTTTTCGGATCCTGGTTTACAGCAGACTGGACAACATACTAACATCTCATAAGCCATGTTCTTCAGCCAATAAAACTCGCTGCGCATGCATTCAAGCATCAAAACTAGTTGCCGGTGCACCATGCGAGCCGTATTTACCTGAAAGAAGTTGTTGCTTGATGGTGAAGATGGATGTATCCCACTATCTCCCATGAGGACAACAACTTCAAGGAGAGAGGAATGGCAAAGTAGGATTACAGAACAGCCTTCAGTTGGGTAGCTGTGGAACCCTGCAAAATTTCGATGTAGTTCTGGTTCCGACTGGTAAAGCCATTCCTTGGTGCACCACTGAAAGAACATTAGCACTAGACGAGAAAATAAGCCAGGAGGCACCTGCCCAGATTCAAACCTCACAAAAAGCGATGGTATGCCTGTGCATGCAATCAACTCAGCAACATCTTCTTTTGGTGGTGGGAACATCAGCATGGAAGGTACAATATAATTCCTGTGTGACGCGCCCTCCGATGAGGACGACCGCGGATTTAATAAGCACAGTTTCTCCATAATGGAGATGAGACTCTTCCACGTGTCTCGGCCATCAAACAAAGGGCGCCACACATGCCTTAAGAGTTTGTTGTCCAAGACTCCCGTTGTCTCAAGCTTTCGCCACAATTCCATGGATTTCCTCTGCCTTCTTTCATGAAGCGTAACGGTGAGAACCTTCTTGAAAACATCTGTCAACCACTGTAGATCCAAAATAACTATTTTGTTTAGCTCTGGGGTGTCATTAAAATGAATTAAAACTCTTTGGTCATGTAAGAAGTTCAATAATGTCAAAAACTGTTCCTCGCTAGAGATTCCGCATATGTCAAGAGCAATATTTCTGGAATCGTCAAGTGAAATCCACTTGAATCCATCTCCAACCTTTGCGGCAAGCGCCTTCTCATACTTCAACCATTTGATTGGAATCACTTCTTTCATCTGTGGCAACTCCTTAGTAATATTAATTATTTCGTTTTTCAGGCGATTGACTTCTGGACATTCTTGTTCACTTCCTGACTTCGTGTTGTTAACAATAAACACATCAGATAACCGCTGACCATGGAGTGCTGTCTGTAATGACTCAGTGATCTCTCGAGCTCGTTCTTTAGGCTGTACAGTTCTGTAAGGTTCGTCAGCATGAGTACAAACAAGGAACACAGGAGGTATTAATTTCCCTGATAACATCTCAGACGCAGGTGTCTCGGATTCTGCAGGTGTCTTCGGTTCTTGATCTCTTGGAACCAGACTAGAAACTAGGAACATCCAGTTTTCCAGATAATTCGTGTCACTCCTTTTACCGACGGTTTTAGCTGGCTCTTGACTTAAGTTGTAAATTATACAATAAATTCCTCTTCTTGAAAGAAAGAGTGGATGGGTAATGTAATAAGCTGATTCCCCACCAAAATCCCACAAAACGGAGTGAATTTCTTCTTTGTCTTCACCAGTGTCAGCAATTGGTCGAGGTTCTGAATCCGCTGTTTGGTTTTCTTCCTCTACTTTCCAAAGATCTGCTACTACTTTGCAATAGGAAGTGTGCGCCTCGATCCCAGTAGTTCTGGGTTCCTCTGGATCAAAGCGTTCTCCTCTTAATGATTTTTTTACACTTGTTTTTCCTGACTGGCAGTGCCCAATTAACATGATTGGCAGCCTTTTTACAGTGACTTTTCCCTCTAAAAGGGCTTTATGGTAAGTCTGGATGGTCAGAGGTCCCCGAGCAATAATCTCTGGGGGTGCTATGAGGAAATAAAAATGCCAAATTAAGTGGCGGTCTCTATAAAAGCGTTGCGTTCTAATTCAGATTAAAAAATAATAATAATAATAATTATTATTGCAAAAATAATCTTCTCTTTCATCAGGGTATTTTATTAGAGTTCGCAACAATCAAAGATAGAAAGCAGTCCTGCACGCGCTGATTGGTTAAAAATTGTGTCTCTCTAACCCGATAAAAACATAGAACTAGCACAAGCTGTTGACGTATGATGGCAAAGCAAAGAGAATTTACATTTCGATAACCAAAGTGAATAACTTGTCTCCTTTTTTCGTTGTAGTGTTTACTAATTAAAGGAAATGTAAAACATTGTTTCCTGGTTCTATCGAATTCAAGAAACATTCGTAAAAAGATTGGGAGAACTCGAAAAAGCTGTGGAACACTCGCCTGCTGTTTCCACTGCATTTCCCGTTCTCCTAAACTGCCATTCGTGTTTCTATTAAACAATTAGATTATGAGAATCGAGAGCGAGTAATTTATTTGTTTTAGTATAAATCTACTAGTTTTTTAAAACTTAATCTAAACGCGTTTGAAGACACCAAAAAGCGCCCGTCATTTTGTTAACAAGGGCACTATCGATCGCAAAATAGATAGTGAGTAGCGCAGCCAATCAGATAATGACATTCGTGATAGAACGCTAGTAGATTTATACTAAACCTTGACCAAAACACGGTACATTTTTTTCTTAATTATTTAAGGCCTTGTTTTGAGCTTATTAGCCGCGAGGCACAACATAAACTTAAGCAGCAATCATATAAATATGTTAGCTCGAGTTTGTGACCTCGTTCAACATTTTTTAGATCAATAACACTAACATATCGAAATCAAGCGGGTGGGGACTGGAAAAGAGCGAGTTGCTTTGCGAACAGAACTTTTTATAGCCGCAGGTGTGTTTCCAGTAGAACTATTAACCTAACGAGTTTCAATGGTCTGCGCTGCTAATTGCCCAAGATAGCTGTACTTTCATACTTAATATACTATTGAATTGAATTTATGACGTTATCAGTCATATTATTTGCATATTTTCCACATTTATGAAACTTAAATATCTCCAGAACTAATGCAGATATTTACAAAGGGCAAACGGCGTCATTAACCTTTCATGGAATTCTATGTGATACAATCGTGTCAAGGGGGTAAAACTTTGATCATAGTACAACTTTAAATTATTTTATTTATTTTTGTATTTTGTCCTGGCGTACGTAGCAGGCTCGAATGGCAGCGAAAAGCTGGAAATGGTTGCGGTGTAACCTGTTTAATAATATTATATCAATAACTACGCATAAATGCAAATTTTCAGATTTCTACTGGTTTGTGTTCAACTGAAAACTTTTCAAAACCTAGGAAACAAACAAATAACTTTGATAACGAGCGTAAACTTTCTATACATTTACCAGTTGCAAGGGTAAAAATTCCACCTCTAAAGAAGAATGATCTATTATTTTAATTTTAACGTACCATTTCTTGTTGGAAAATTCTAGATAATTTTAATAGACGGACGTGTTTACTCCTGGGGGAGGTACTCCCAGAAAAATTAAGTGAGGTGTGCGGCCCGCTTCCCAAAGCCCTAACCCCATTTATGACCAAAATCTGCGATATTCCCTACCCTATTTATGACCTGACCAAAAATTCGAAACCCTATTTATGACCTGAACCAGGATAGGCTCCTGCCTGAACCTTACATCAAAATCTTGTTTTAGACCTGCGTTATAATTGGATCTCAAGTTCAAACCAATGTTAAATTACC
>JAHPZR010035492.1:0-20597 GCA_019787425.1 Platygyra sinensis
TGCGAGATTAACGGGCATGCGATAAAGGCTGCCACGAGAGCCCTCTGTTTCGCAGACCACGACACCAAAAGAAACCGAGTCTCTGGGGACGAGAATGCTGAGCGATGTGCTAAGTGCTACCCGCGGCGTTTATGCATAGATAACAGATCCCGAACTAGGGATCTACATGAAGGGCGACACTCTTTGTTCCAACACAGCAGATTTGTACAAGGAGCGTTCAGGGAGATGCAAAGGGTGCTTGCAATTGACTTACGTCGACCATGGCCTGAAAAAAGTCGGTAATAGGTCCATGATAACCGTCACGAATATACTACCCTCAAGTCGTCACCAATACTCCTTAGCTACCTGTAGTTCTTGCAGTTTTTGTAGATCGTGTAGTTCTTGTAGTTCCTGTACTTCTTGTAGGTCTTTAATTCTGTAGTTCTTGTAGCTCTGAAGTTCTATACTTCCTGTAGTTTTTGTAGTCTTTATAGTTCTGTGGTTCCTTCAGTTCTGTAGTTCTGTAGTTCTGTAATTCTGTAGTTCTGTAGTTCTGTAGTCCTTGTAGTCCTTGAAGTTCTGTAGTTTTGTAGTTCTGTAGTTCTGTAGTTCTGTAGTTCTGTAGTTCTGTAGTTCTGTAGTTCTGTAGTTCTGTAGTTCTGTAGTTCTGTAGTTCTGTAGTTCTGTAGTTCTGTAGTTCTGTAGTTCTGTAGTTCTGTAGTTCTGTAGTTCTGTAGTTCTGTAGTTCTGTAGTTCTGTAGTTCTGTAGTTCTGTAGTTCTGTAGTTCTGTAGTTCTGTAGTTCTGTAGTTCTGTAGTTCTGTAGTTCTGTAGTTCTGTAGTTCTGTAGTTCTGTAGTTCTGTAGTTCAGGTATTGGTGATGACTTGAGGGTAGTATATTCGTGACGGTTATCATGGACCTATCACCAAAAAGTCAATCCACGAAGAAAGGAAAAGGGAGGGGTTGACGGTCGCACTGGTTCCTCTGAAATATTTTAATGAATTAAGGCTCAATTTTAGATTTCATTAGCACACCATCATAAAGCTCTGCTGACCAGCAATCCCATAGTTGGCATGTGCAGGGCCACATACACAATGAATGTGTCCAATACATTAAAACCCTGCCTGTTTTCACATACTGCGATTTCCAGTTACTTAGCGCACACAATTTAGCCCAATATACTATTAAATTTAATGATTAGCTTTTCTCATTTGCATTATAATGTAGTCCGTGCAATTTTGGGCCAAAACCACAAAATTGTTCAAAATTTGCCTCACATGTTGGATTATGTGAATTATTAACAACATCCAAACAAATAACTGTGGAGCTAACTCTTATTGGGTTCTGTGGGCTTTCTTGTCTATGACAAACACATCGATGTGTTGTTTTATATTTAAAAATGGGAAAGAGAAAACAAGAATAATAGAAACTTAAGTTGGTTGTCATTAGGGCGTGACTTGTTTTTCTATGTTTTGTAATAGTAAAGGGGGGAGGGGGGGGGGGGGGGTTTCGAAACGAACATTTTTTTCCCCCCTTTGAAGTTCACTACTGGAGATGGAGTTGTTCGAATCTACAGATTATTTCTTACCACTCAAGTTAGTTGTGAGCTCCTGTCTCTTGCGAAAGGAATGTTCAGCACATCAAGAGCCCTCAGGCAACAGAGGTCCTAAAAGAAAACAAATTGTGCATCAATCACCAGCTGTCTATCTCTGTGCTAGCGGACATGTAAGACTTCCTTACAGATCTTACTCTATTAAAAGTAGCTAAGCAAATGTGATAAAATCCTGTTGTCATACTACTAATAGATAAGCAAAGAGAGGTACTGTGCTACGTCCTCTGCTACGTAGATTTCGTGCATAAAAATCTTGATTCCCTGCATACTCATAAGGCTTTCTGGAGTGCTGATCAAGTGAGTTTCTCCATGCTAATGATAGTCGCCATTACACAGCGCAGAGCGGTTACCCACTTTTATCACAATGGTACGATAGGCTTGCACGCCAGCTGGTGGTAGCGGAGTGAAAACGGTAGAAAAGTGGTGGCAGTGACGACTGATTGAACCGCACGCTGATTTTCTGATACTCGGCAAACATTTTCGAAATAAAAGCAGTTAGTTTGGTAGTTTTGTATTTGTTTATTTATTATTAATTTATTTATTTATTTATTTGTTTATTTACTTAATGATTTATTAATTTAGTTATTTATTTATTTGTTTATTTAATTATTTATTTATTTATTTATTTTTGTAAATATCAACAAATTCATTTTTGTAACGTGTTCATTTTCTAGTAGTAGACGCGTATTAATCCCATAACCCTGCATTTGCTTGTAAATTTAATTGACTTGAATCGGACAAATCCAATAGTTCAAGGTAGTTGTAGAAATTTACTCTAGGATGAATAATGTAATAAAGGACACTAGCTTAAATTTTGTTTGTTTAGATTAGTACTCTGTTCAACAATTAGTTACTGCTCACATTGCAGAAGAAAGTTTGAAAACGTAATTAGATATATACAGAACTAGAAAGTAAAGGTTAAAAAGGATAATTATTCAAAAATAATGTACATTTATGTTCAGAACTACATTATCAAAAAGTACAGTACTATGTATGCATATTTGTACGTATGCGCAGAGAGCAATTTGATTATCAGTCAAACGAAATAATTATAACAAGAACGTTACACGTATTGCGAGCTAGAATAACCGAACATCTCACCTGTCGTACCAGCAGGAGTAATTCCCCTCAAGTTTTTGACAACATCGACCCTGCTTTCAGCTTTAGCTTTCATGCAAAGGCAGCGTATCAGCCGCTGAGTGTCTTTTCCTGGCTTTTCCAGTGACGCTTGTGTCAGTGAAAGACTTGCTTGTAGTCGAACAACGATATCATTTGCATCACACGTCCGAAGCTGAAGGGCCTCAAGTACTCCACCAGGGAGGTCAATAACTTGTTCCCTGTCATCTAGATAATGAAACGTACCATAAATAAACACATGATAGGGCCTTAACTGCAACAATAGCAGAATTCCATTGTGATTAGTAGTTATTTTGATGATAATGATGATGATGATTATTATAATGATTATGAGCAGTTAATAAACGTATGAATGCTAAGATAAAACCACATATTGTTATTGTTATTGTTATTGTTAAAATTAATTAATTAATTAATTTCCAGTTGAATTGCAACAGCGGCTGGGGTAGGTATTCTGGATTTTATGTGACAGGGATGAAGGATTTTTTAGGGTTTTTTTTTAAGATTTGTTATAGCTTCTGCGTATTCCGGCCGCGTATTTCCGCCGATTAAGTGAAAAAAGAGGAATAAGCTTGTCTCTGTTTCCTGTGGTCGATTTAAAAGCAGAACAAAGACTTCTTTTTTTCGGAAAATTTCGACAGGAAGAGATCATTTCGGGCAGTTACCGACTGAATTCCGTTGCTAATATTATAAGCATATGCTTTGATGCAGGGGCAGAATGATTCTTCAAAAGAGGTGGAATAAATGAAGTATAAATGGTCATATTCCACCCAAAATGGTTTAATTTGAGAATCCGAACCTTATTAAAAACTGTTCCTGCTAGCAAATATAAAGATATATTTTGTTATCCCAGTTGCATTTCATGAAATCAAAAATTAACCTATTTTACTTATAGTACTAACATACTAGACTTACGCTGTAACAATACTAACAAACTTACAATACTAACCTTATTTACAGTTTAATATCCTACATTATTAAAAACTGGATCATTGAATAATGCAATTCGAGAGTTTTCATCGGCGTAGCCATCATGGTGTATGAGCCATTATACCATGATCTACAAAAATGGCGAGCGTATGTGTGATTTTTTGGGCCTTTTTGTTTTTATTGTAGTCTAGTTTTCTATATTTTGGGGGCGTTTTTAATAAAACAATTATTCCACTCGCGCTTGTTGGATATGAGATGATTATAGCCAACTCGGCGCTACGCGCCTCGTTGGCTACATGTATCTATCATCTCATATCCAACGCGCGCTTATGGAATAATTGTTAATTACCAGTTAGGTACAATAGATGGCTTTCTTACATATTAATCTGTGACTGAGATTTATGTTTCTCAATTTTAATTTTATTTGTGACCATTTCAATAATTGACTAAATTTTAATCAATCTGGTGACATAGAGCTCACAAAAGGAGCTAGACATTTCCGGAGCTAGAAATAAATCTCTCTGAATACAATTATCCCTATCAGGAGCCCTATCCCTATAGAGTCGGACCATGTCGGTTGTAGGTTAGAATTTTTTGTCGCTGGTCGGTAACTTTTTTCCTCGTTTTATCGGCAGTCAGCAATATTTTTCGCCCTTTGTCGCTAGTTGGTCAACCCCTGGGAATAGGAAGACTGATATCAGATTTTACCCCTTCGTCTCGTTAAGACATCGTCATCTTCCTCTCGTGTGGTTTTAGCGACCTGGAGTTTCGTCGTCCACGAATAACACGTCTCTGCTTTTCTCCCCGAGAAATTAAAACAACTCCAGCTTTTTTTTCAGAAACGTTTTCAACTGATCTACCTTCCACCTAGAAAACAGCTGAAAACTCCTCGGACGCCACTTTAAAAATATTTGCCCCCTCCCAGAAACCATGTGATCAAGTAGTTATATATCCAGGGTTATCCTGGTTAAATATTCAATTTATTATTATTATTATTATTATTATTATTATTATTATTATTATTATTATTATTATTATTACTATTATCCCATTATTCTCTATGCGTGTGTAAAGATGGCTGACATCGTGAATAAAATAAGAGATATCCTAACTTCGCTACGACGTTGAAAGCCTTGTACGTTAGTCAGCGGAATCACACAAAAAATAACGGTAAGTACTTTATGTATCCCTTATTATAGTGTATTTAGAACATAGTATTAATGACTGTATTTATCCCTTATAATAGTGTATTATATACACTATAATAAGGGATACATAGGAAATTAGGAAAATAACAGGAAGCGAAGGAGCGAGAAAAGGATCGAGTGAATTTCCCATCCATACAGAAACCCTAGAAAATATTATTTTTTTAGTTAAAAATGTAGTAACGTAACAACAGTATGATTAAAACATATTTCTAAAGAGGAGTGATACTGAGGCTTACCCTTCTTACCAGGCACAGGCTGTCCATCACGACCACCACCAACAGCTATCTGCTTTAAAAAGTAAAAACAAATATACCGACACATGAGGATGCCATTGTGATTTTTTTTTACATTAATCTCATGGTCTTGACTTGACAGAAAGTTCGTGCGCTATTGTGGTGCTACTTATATAAACATACCAGCTTTAATGATAATACATCGTTTGGCAGCGAGCTAGATGGCTTTACAACAATTAAAGGAGTTCTCTGGCTGAAAATGTTAGTTAAAATAAGGTTTTGTGTGCTAACTTACAGCATTTGACGAATGAACAAAAGACGCGAATTAATGGTTATATACGGCGACAAGTGTGAAAACAGAATATAAATGTATCATTAAACATGGGAATTTTGAATAATAAAAAGAGGCTACTTTAAAAGAACAGAATACTGTCTTGGAAGTGGTTTGGAGTTTTTGTCCACTTCGTTAGACATGACAGTGTGATACGACTCGACAATTTTTCGCACGCGATAATCGCCTTCGTCGCCTCTGTAAACCAGATGAAACACTTTTACTGCGTACATGATGCCGGGAGTCAATGCACACAATCTACTTCATAGCAATTTTGTAAATAGTACATCATTTTTACCTGTTCGTCTACCGATTTGAACCAAGGTGCAAAGAATCTGACCGGAATTCTGTCATTTCCAGCAACAGCAGACTTGGTGCATGTGATGGGATCTTTGCATTGACTCTCTGACCACAAATGAAGGCACTCCTGTTGCTTGCAATCCGGCATCGTGTGTTCGCGACAATGGTTTTCGGATCCTGGTTTACAGCAGACTGGACAACATACTAACATCTCATAAGCCATGTTCTTCAGCCAATGAAACTCGCTGCGCATGCATTCAAGCATCAAAACTAGTTGCCGGTGCACCATGCGAGCCGTATTTACCTGAAAGAAGTTGTTGCTTGATGGTGAAGATGGATGTATCCCACTATCTCCCATGAGGACAACAACTTCAAGGAGAGAGGAATGGCAAAGTAGGATTACAGAACAGCCTTCAGTTGGATAGCTGTGGAACCCTGCAAAATTTCGATGTAGTTCTGGTTCCGACTGGTAAAGCCATTCCTTGGTGCACCACTGAAAGAACATTAGCACCAGACGAGAAAATAAGCCGGGAGGCACCTGCCCAGATTCAAACCTCACAAAAAGCGATGGTATGCCTGTGCATGCAATCAACTCAGCAACATCTTCTTTTGGTGGTGGGAACATCAGCATGGAAGGTACAATATAATTCCTGTGTGACGCGCCCTCCGATGAGGACGACCGCGGATTTAATAAGCAGAGTTTCTCCATAATGGCGATGAGACTCTTCCACGTGTCTCGGCCATCAAACAAAGGGCGCCACACATGCCGTAAGAGTTTGTTGTCCAAGACTCCCGTTGTCTCAAGCTTTCGCCACAATTCCATGGATTTCCTCTGCCTTCTTTCGTGAAGCGTAACGGTGAGAACCTTCTTGAAAACATCTGTCAACCACTGTAGATCCAAAATAACTATTTTGTTTAGCTCTGGAGTGTCATTAAAATGAATTAAAACTCTTTCGTCATGTAAGAAGTTCAATAATGTCAAAAACTGTTCCTCGCTAGAAATTCCGCATATGTCAAGAGCAATATTTCTGGAATCGTCAAGTGAAATCCACTTGAATCCATCTCCAACCTTTGCGGCAAGAGCCTTCTCATACTTCAACCATTTGATTGGAATCACTTCTTTCATCTGTGGTAACTCCTTAATAATATTAATTATTTCGTTTTTCAGGCGATTGACTTCTGGACATTCTTGTTCACTTCCTGACTTCGTGTTGTTAACAATAAACACATCAGATAACCGCTGACCATGGAGTGCTGTCTGTAGTGACTCAGTGATCTCTCGGGCCACTTCTTTAGGCTGTACAGTTCTGTAAGGTTCGTCAGCATGAGTACAAACAAGGAACACTGGAGGTATTAATTTCCCTGATAACATCTCAGACGCAGGTGTCTCGGATTCTGCAGGTGTCTTCGGTTCTTGATCTCTTGAAACCAGACTAGAAACTAGGAACATCCAGTTTTCCAGATAATTCCTGTTACTCCTTTTACCGACGGTTTTAGCTGGCTCTTGACTTAAGTTGTAAATTATACAATAAATTCCTCTTCTTGAAAGAAAGAGTGGATGGGTAATGTAATAGGCTGATTCCCCACCAAAATCCCACAAAATGGAGTGAATTTCTTCTTTGTCTTCACCAGTGTCAGCAATTGGTCGAGGTTCTGAATCCGCTGTTTGGTTTTCTTCCTCTACTTTCCAAAGATCTGCTACTACTTTGCAATAGGAAGTGTGCGCCTCGATCCCAGTAGTTCTGGGTTCCTCTGGATCAAAGCGTTCTCCTCTTAATGATTTTTTTACACTTGTTTTTCCTGACTGGCAGTGCCCAATTAACATGATTGGCAGCCTTTTTACAGTGACTTTTCCCTCTAAAAGGGCTTTATGGTAAGTCTGGATGGTCAGAGGTCCCCGAGCAATAATCTCTGGGGGTGCTATGAGGAAATAAAAATGCCAAATTAAGTGGCGGTCTCTATAAAAGCGTTGCGTTCTAATTCAGATTAAAAAATAATAATAATAATAATTATTATTATTGTAAAAATCATCTTCTCTTTCATCAGGGTATTTTATTAGAGTTCGCAACAATCAAAGATAGAAAGCAGTCCTGCACGCGTTGATTGGTTAAAAATTCTGTCTCTCTAACCCGATAAAAACATAGAACTAGCACAAGCTGTTGACGTATGATGGCAAAGCAAAGAGAATTTACATTTCGATAACCAAAGTGAACAACTTGTCTACTTTTTTTCGTTGTAGTGTTTACTAATTAAAGGAAATGTAAAACATTGTCTCCGTGGTTCTATCGAATTCAAGAAACATTCGTAAAAAGATTGGGAGAACTCGAAAAAGCTGTGGAACACTCGCCTGCTGTTTCCACTGCATTTCCCGTTCTCCTAAACTGCCACTCGTGTTTCTGTTAAACAATTAGATTATGAGAATCGAGAGCGAGTAATTTATTTGTTTTAGTATAAATCTACTAGTTTTTTTAAAACTTAATCTAAACGCGTTTGAAGACACCAAAAAGCGCCCGTCATTTTGTTAACAAGGGCACTATCGATCACAAAATAGATAGTGAGTAGCGCAGCCAATCAGATAATGACATTCGTGATAGAACGCTAGAAGATTTATACTAAACCTTGACCAAAACACGGTACATTTTTTTCTTAATTATCAAAGGCCTTGTTTTGAGCTTATTAGCCGCGAGGCAGAACATAAACTTGAGCAGCAATCATATAAATATGTTAGCTCGAGTTTGTGACCTCGTTCAACATTTTTTAGATGAATAACACTAATATATCGAAATCAAGTGGGTGGGGACTGGAAAAGAGCGACTTGCTTTGCGAACAGAACTTTTTATAGCCGTAGGTGTGTTTCCAGTAGAACTATTAACCTAACGAGTTTCAATGGTCTGCGCTGCTAATTGGCCAAGATAGCTGTATTTACATACTTAATATACTATTGAATTGAATTTATGACGTTATCAGTCATATTATTTGCATATTTTCCACATTTTTGAAAGTTAAATATCTCCAGAACTAATGCAGATATTTACAAAGGGCTAACGGCGTCATTATCCTTTCATGGAATTCTATGTGATACAATCATGTCAAGGGGGTAAAACTTTGATCATAGTACAACTTTAAATTATTTTATTTATTTTTGTATTTTGTCCTGGCGTACGTAGCAGGCTCGAATGGCAGCGAAAAGCTGGAAATGGTTGCGGTGTAACCTGTTTAATAATATTATATCAATAACTACGCATAAATGCAAATTTTCAGATTTCTACTGGTTTGTGTTCAACTCAAAACTTTTCAAAACCTAGGAAACAAACAAATAACTTTGATAACGAGCGTAAACTTTCTATACATTTACCAGTTGCAAGGTTAAAAATTCCACCTCTAAAGAAGAATGATCTATCATTTTAATTTTAACGTACCATTTCTTGTTGGAAAATTCTGGATAATTTTAATAGACGGACGTGGTTACTCCTGGGGGAGGTACTCCCAGAAAAATTAGGTGAGGTGTGCGGTCCGCTTCCCAAAACCCTAACCCTATTTATGACCAAAATCTGCGATATTCCTTATCCTATTTATGACCTGAATCTTACATCAAAATCCTGTTTCAGACCTGCGTTCTAATTGGATCTCAAGTTCAAACCAATGTTAAATTACTATAAACATACTTGATTTTCTTTTCGATAATGATGAAAAAGTGGCTTATCGGCTTAAAATCATACCATATCAAGGCTAGAGTAAAAAAAACCGTACCCTATTTATGACCAAAACAGCTGAAAAATTAACATACCCTTTGGAGCCACACATACCAATATAACTCTTATAAGGGAGTACCCCCTCGGGTGTTTACTTCATTCTTCGCGCCCTTTAGCAACCTTTTGCTCAATATGAGTCATTTTATTTGAGAATCTTTCTCCCTTACTTTGAAAAGGACTGTATATCTTTTATCGACTAGAAATCCAATTTTGTTTGAATTAAACGCTATATGTAAAGCTGTTACAGTTATTAAGAGAAACACTGCTCAGTCGAATTTGGTCTGAAAGTGTTAGTTCCATTGTTAGTCATCTGCAGAGACTGCAGAAACAATGTCTTCCAAAACCTAGTTTACCTTCTTCGAGCAGGCTGGGCTGCTTAGAGGGTTTCCTTCTTCTTCACTCAGTGGCTTCAGGACTGTTTTTCCTTCCTTTATATTCTCAATCTAAAGAGGGATTTTACAATATCGTAACACATGCGTTTAAATTTAAAAAAATCAATAGCATAGCATCATCCTTACATTTTTATGGCTAGATCTAACAATATTTTTGGTAGCTTTAAAAACACTAACTAATAAATAATAAATAAATAATAAATAATAAAAGATAGAAAGCAGTGCACTTAGCATTATTGTGAATTCACGATATTAACAATCACTCTATACTCATGTAGTATTCATTAATTACGCACGGATCCTAGTGATACCAGCCTAGAGCTGAAAGGGCCACCCTCCATAAAGATGACTTGACTTGATTTGAGCCGCATTTAACTATTTTTTCACTAGAACTTTAACAATGTCAATGTCTAACAATAGCTATCGGAAAATTGCTTTTTACCGAACTGCACAGAGCTGGCGTGTAAACCCAATATATTCTTATTCCTATCTGGACGGGAACGACTTTAAGGTATAAAGTACATTTTGATCAAAAAGAAGCGTCTTTTTGTTATTAATATAAATTGTTTTCAAAAGAATTAAGCTACTCGATGTTTCTTTTTCCTCAACATTCTGTGCTGAGCCCAGTTGAGAAATTTGACTTTTGACTCTATGACTCAATAACAGTGCATTTTTTTTTCTGTTTGTTAAGAATTTAAGACTTCATTCTAATTAAAGTTGTTGGCGTCTGTACGTGTCCATTTTGATTACGTGGTTGTTTCTTTCCTCAATGATTTGCCAGATAAAGAACAGTCTGAGGGACCGTGTGAACAGGAAGGAAAACAGTCTGAGCCACTGAGTGAAGAAGAAGGAAACCCTCTAAGCAGCCCAGCCTGCTTGAAGAGGTAAATTAGGTTTTGGAAGACATTGTTTCTGCAGTCTCTGCAGATGACTAACAATGGAACTAACACTTTCAGACCAAATTCGACTGAGCAGTGTTTCTCTTAATAACTGTAACAGCTTTACATATAACGTTTAATTCAAACAAAATTGGATTTCTAGTCGATAAAAGATATACAGTCCTTTTCAAAGTAAGGGAGAAAGATTCTCAAATAAAATGACTCATATTGAGCAAAAGGTTGCTAAAAGGGCGCGAAGAATGAAGTAAACACCCGAGGGGGTACTCCCTTATAAGAGTTATATTGGTATGTGTGGCTCCAAAGGGTATGTTAATTTTTTCAGCTGTTTTGGTCATAAATAGGGTACGGTTTTTTTTACTCTAGCCTTGATATGGTATGATTTTAAGCCGATAAGCCACTTTTTCATCATTATCGAAAAGAAAATCAAGTATGTTTATAGTAATTTAACATTGGTTTGAACTTGAGATCCAATTAGAACGCAGGTCTGAAACAGGATTTTGATGTAAGATTCAGGTCATAAATAGGATAAGGAATATCGCAGATTTTGGTCATAAATAGGGTTAGGGTTTTGGGAAGCGGACCGCACACCTCACCTAATTTTTCTGGGAGTACCTCCCCCAGGAGTAACCACGTCCGTCTATTAAAATTATCCAGAATTTTCCAACAAGAAATGGTACGTTAAAATTAAAATGATAGATCATTCTTCTTTAGAGGTGGAATTTTTAACCTTGCAACTGGTAAATGTATAGAAAGTTTACGCTCGTTATCAAAGTTATTTGTTTGTTTCCTAGGTTTTGAAAAGTTTTGAGTTGAACACAAACCAGTAGAAATCTGAAAATTTGCATTTATGCGTAGTTATTGATATAATATTATTAAACAGGTTACACCGCAACCATTTCCAGCTTTTCGCTGCCATTCGAGCCTGCTACGTACGCCAGGACAAAATACAAAAATAAATAAAATAATTTAAAGTTGTACTATGATCAAAGTTTTACCCCCTTGACATGATTGTATCACATAGAATTCCATGAAAGGATAATGACGCCGTTAGCCCTTTGTAAATATCTGCATTAGTTCTGGAGATATTTAACTTTCAAAAATGTGGAAAATATGCAAATAATATGACTGATAACGTCATAAATTCAATTCAATAGTATATTAAGTATGTAAATACAGCTATCTTGGCCAATTAGCAGCGCAGACCATTGAAACTCGTTAGGTTAATAGTTCTACTGGAAACACACCTACGGCTATAAAAAGTTCTGTTCGCAAAGCAAGTCGCTCTTTTCCAGTCCCCACCCACTTGATTTCGATATATTAGTGTTATTCATCTAAAAAATGTTGAACGAGGTCACAAACTCGAGCTAACATATTTATATGATTGCTGCTCAAGTTTATGTTCTGCCTCGCGGCTAATAAGCTCAAAACAAGGCCTTTGATAATTAAGAAAAAATGTACCGTGTTTTGGTCAAGGTTTAGTATAAATCTTCTAGCGTTCTATCACGAATGTCATTATCTGATTGGCTGCGCTACTCACTATCTATTTTGTGATCGATAGTGCCCTTGTTAACAAAATGACGGGCGCTTTTTGGTGTCTTCAAACGCGTTTAGATTAAGTTTTAAAAAAACTAGTAGATTTATACTAAAACAAATAAATTACTCGCTCTCGATTCTCATAATCTAATTGTTTAACAGAAACACGAGTGGCAGTTTAGGAGAACGGGAAATGCAGTGGAAACAGCAGGCGAGTGTTCCACAGCTTTTTCGAGTTCTCCCAATCTTTTTACGAATGTTTCTTGAATTCGATAGAACCACGGAGACAATGTTTTACATTTCCTTTAATTAGTAAACACTACAACGAAAAAAAAGTAGACAAGTTGTTCACTTTGGTTATCGAAATGTAAATTCTCTTTGCTTTGCCATCATACGTCAACAGCTTGTGCTAGTTCTATGTTTTTATCGGGTTAGAGAGACAGAATTTTTAACCAATCAACGCGTGCAGGACTGCTTTCTATCTTTGATTGTTGCGAACTCTAATAAAATACCCTGATGAAAGAGAAGATGATTTTTACAATAATAATAATTATTATTATTATTATTTTTTAATCTGAATTAGAACGCAACGCTTTTATAGAGACCGCCACTTAATTTGGCATTTTTATTTCCTCATAGCACCCCCAGAGATTATTGCTCGGGGACCTCTGACCATCCAGACTTACCATAAAGCCCTTTTAGAGGGAAAAGTCACTGTAAAAAGGCTGCCAATCATGTTAATTGGGCACTGCCAGTCAGGAAAAACAAGTGTAAAAAAATCATTAAGAGGAGAACGCTTTGATCCAGAGGAACCCAGAACTACTGGGATCGAGGCGCACACTTCCTATTGCAAAGTAGTAGCAGATCTTTGGAAAGTAGAGGAAGAAAACCAAACAGCGGATTCAGAACCTCGACCAATTGCTGACACTGGTGAAGACAAAGAAGAAATTCACTCCATTTTGTGGGATTTTGGTGGGGAATCAGCCTATTACATTACCCATCCACTCTTTCTTTCAAGAAGAGGAATTTATTGTATAATTTACAACTTAAGTCAAGAGCCAGCTAAAACCGTCGGTAAAAGGAGTAACAGGAATTATCTGGAAAACTGGATGTTCCTAGTTTCTAGTCTGGTTTCAAGAGATCAAGAACCGAAGACACCTGCAGAATCCGAGACACCTGCGTCTGAGATGTTATCAGGGAAATTAATACCTCCAGTGTTCCTTGTTTGTACTCATGCTGACGAACCTTACAGAACTGTACAGCCTAAAGAAGTGGCCCGAGAGATCACTGAGTCACTACAGACAGCACTCCATGGTCAGCGGTTATCTGATGTGTTTATTGTTAACAACACGAAGTCAGGAAGTGAACAAGAATGTCCCAGAAGTCAATCGCCTGAAAAACGAAATAATTAATATTATTAAGGAGTTACCACAGATGAAAGAAGTGATTCCAATCAAATGGTTGAAGTATGAGAAGGCTCTTGCCGCAAAGGTTGGAGATGGATTCAAGTGGATTTCACTTGACGATTCCAGAAATATTGCTCTTGACATATGCGGAATTTCTAGCGAGGAACAGTTTTTGACATTATTGAACTTCTTACATGACGAAAGAGTTTTAATTCATTTTAATGACACTCCAGAGCTAAACAAAATAGTTATTTTGGATCTACAGTGGTTGACAGATGTTTTCAAGAAGGTTCTCACCGTTACGCTTCACGAAAGAAGGCAGAGGAAATCCATGGAATTGTGGCGAAAGCTTGAGACAACGGGAGTCTTGGACAACAAACTCTTACGGCATGTGTGGCGCCCTTTGTTTGATGGCCGAGACACGTGGAAGAGTCTCATCGCCATTATGGAGAAACTCTGCTTATTAAATCCGCGGTCGTCCTCATCGGAGGGCGCGTCACACAGGAATTATATTGTACCTTCCATGCTGATGTTCCCACCACCAAAAGAAGATGTTGCTGAGTTGATTGCATGCACAGGCATACCATCGCTTTTTGTGAGGTTTGAATCTGGGCAGGTGCCTCCCGGCTTATTTTCTCGTCTGGTGCTAATGTTCTTTCAGTGGTGCACCAAGGAATGGCTTTACCAGTCGGAACCAGAACTACATCGAAATTTTGCAGGGTTCCACAGCTATCCAACTGAAGGCTGTTCTGTAATCCTACTTTGCCATTCCTCTCTCCTTGAAGTTGTTGTCCTCATGGGAGATAGTGGGATACATCCATCTTCACCATCAAGCAACAACTTCTTTCAGGTAAATACGGCTCGCATGGTGCACCGGCAACTAGTTTTGATGCTTGAATGCATGCGCAGCGAGTTTCATTGGCTGAAGAACATGGCTTATGAGATGTTAGTATGTTGTCCAGTCTGCTGTAAACCAGGATCCGAAAACCATTGTCGCGAACACACGATGCCGGATTGCAAGCAACAGGAGTGCCTTCATTTGTGGTCAGAGAGTCAATGCAAAGATCCCATCACATGCACCAAGTCTGCTGTTGCTGGAAATGACAGAATTCCGGTCAGATTCTTTGCACCTTGGTTCAAATCGGTAGACGAACAGGTAAAAATGATGTACTAATTTACAAAATTGCTATGAAGTAGATTGTGTGCATTGACTCCCGGCATCATGTACGCAGTAAAAGTGTTTCATCTGGTTTACAGAGGCGACGAAGGCGATTATCGCGTGCGAAAATTGTCGAGTCGTATCACACTGTCATGTCTAACGAAGTGGACAAAAACTCCAAACCACTTCCAAGACAGTATTCTGTTCTTTTAAAGTAGCCTCTTTTTATTATTCAAAATTCCCATGTTTAATGATACATTTATATTCTGTTTTCACACTTGTCGCCGTATATAACCATTAATTCGCGTCTTTTGTTCATTCGTCAAATGCTGTAAGTTAGCACACAAAACCTTATTTTAACTAACATTTTCAGCCAGAGAACTCCTTTAATTGTTGTAAAGCCATCTAGCTCGCTGCCAAACGATGTATTATCATTAAAGCTGGTATGTTTATATAAGTAGCACCACAATAGCGCACGAACTTTCTGTCAAGTCAAGACCATGAGATTAATGTAAAAAAAAATCACAATGGCATCCTCATGTGTCGGTATATTTGTTTTTACTTTTTAAAGCAGATAGCTGTTGGTGGTGGTCGTGATGGACAGCCTGTGCCTGGTAAGAAGGGTAAGCCTCAGTATCACTCCTCTTTAGAAATATGTTTTTATCATACTGTTGTTACGTTACTACATTTTTAACTAAAAAAATAATATTTTCTAGGGTTTCTGTATGGATGGGAAATTCACTCGATCCTTTTCTCGCTCCTTCGCTTCCTGTTATTTTCCTAATTTCCTATGTATCCCTTATTATAGTGTATATAATACACTATTATAAGGGATAAATACAGTCATTAATACTATGTTCTAAATACACTATAATAAGGGATACATAAAGTACTTACCGTTATTTTTTGTGTGATTCCGCTGACTAACGTACAAGGCTTTCAACGTCGTAGCGAAGTTAGGATATCTCTTATTTTATTCACGATGTCAGCCATCTTTACACACGCATAGAGAATAATGGGATAATAGTAATAATAATAATAATAATAATAATAATAATAATAATAATAATAATAATAATAATAATAAATTGAATATTTAACCAGGATAACCCTGGATATATAACTACTTGATCACATGGTTTCTGGGAGGGGGCAAATATTTTTAAAGTGGCGTCCGAGGAGTTTTCAGCTGTTTTCTAGGTGGAAGGTAGATCAGTTGAAAACGTTTCTGAAAAAAAAGCTGGAGTTGTTTTAATTTCTCGGGGAGAAAAGCAGAGACGTGTTATTCGTGGACGACGAAACTCCAGGTCGCTAAAACCACACGAGAGGAAGATGACGATGTCTTAACGAGACGAAGGGGTAAATCTGATATCAGTCTTCCTATTCCCAGGGGTTGACCAACTAGCGACAAAGGGCGAAAAATATTGCTGACTGCCGATAAAACGAGGAAAAAAGTTACCGACCAGCGACAAAAAATTCTAACCTACAACCGACATGGTCCGACTCTATAGGGATAGGGCTCCTGATAGGGATAATTGTATTCAGAGAGATTTATTTCTAGCTCCGGAAATGTCTAGCTCCTTTTGTGAGCTCTATGTCACCAGATTGATTAAAATTTAGTCAATTATTGAAATGGTCACAAATAAAATTAAAATTGAGAAACATAAATCTCAGTCACAGATTAATATGTAAGAAAGCCATCTATTGTACCTAACTGGTAATTAACAATTATTCCATAAGCGCGCGTTGGATATGAGATGATAGATACATGTAGCCAACGAGGCGCGTAGCGCCGAGTTGGCTATAATCATCTCATATCCAACAAGCGCGAGTGGAATAATTGTTTTATTAAAAACGCCCCCAAAATATAGAAAACTAGACTACAATAAAAACAAAAAGGCCCAAAAAATCACACATACGCTCGCCATTTTTGTAGATCATGGTATAATGGCTCATACACCATGATGGCTACGCCGATGAAAACTCTCGAATTGCATTATTCAATGATCCAGTTTTTAATAATGTAGGATATTAAACTGTAAATAAGGTTAGTATTGTAAGTTTGTTAGTATTGTTACAGCGTAAGTCTAGTATGTTAGTACTATAAGTAAAATAGGTTAATTTTTGATTTCATGAAATGCAACTGGGATAACAAAATATATCTTTATATTTGCTAGCAGGAACAGTTTTTAATAAGGTTCGGATTCTCAAATTAAACCATTTTGGGTGGAATATGACCATTTATACTTCATTTATTCCACCTCTTTTGAAGAATCATTCTGCCCCTGCATCAAAGCATATGCTTATAATATTAGCAACGGAATTCAGTCGGTAACTGCCCGAAATGATCTCTTCCTGTCGAAATTTTCCGAAAAAAAGAAGTCTTTGTTCTGCTTTTAAATCGACCACAGGAAACAGAGACAAGCTTATTCCTCTTTTTTCACTTAATCGGCGGAAATACGCGGCCGGAATACGCAGAAGCTATAACAAATCTTAAAAAAAAACCCTAAAAAATCCTTCATCCCTGTCACATAAAATCCAGAATACCTACCCCAGCCGCTGTTGCAATTCAACTGGAAATTAATTAATTAATTAATTTTAACAATAACAATAACAATAACAATATGTGGTTTTATCTTAGCATTCATACGTTTATTAACTGCTCATAATCATTATAATAATCATCATCATCATTATCATCAAAATAACTACTAATCACAATGGAATTCTGCTATTGTTGCAGTTAAGGCCCTATCATGTGTTTATTTATGGTACGTTTCATTATCTAGATGACAGGGAACAAGTTATTGACCTCCCTGGTGGAGTACTTGAGGCCCTTCAGCTTCGGACGTGTGATGCAAATGATATCGTTGTTCGACTACAAGCAAGTCTTTCACTGACACAAGCGTCACTGGAAAAGCCAGGAAAAGACACTCAGCGGCTGATACGCTGCCTTTGCATGAAAGCTAAAGCTGAAAGCAGGGTCGATGTTGTCAAAAACTTGAGGGGAATTACTCCTGCTGGTACGACAGGTGAGATGTTCGGTTATTCTAGCTCGCAATACGTGTAACGTTCTTGTTATAATTATTTCGTTTGACTGATAATCAAATTGCTCTCTGCGCATACGTACAAATATGCATACATAGTACTGTACTTTTTGATAATGTAGTTCTGAACATAAATGTACATTATTTTTGAATAATTATCCTTTTTAACCTTTACTTTCTAGTTCTGTATATATCTAATTACGTTTTCAAACTTTCTTCTGCAATGTGAGCAGTAACTAATTGTTGAACAGAGTACTAATCTAAACAAACAAAATTTAAGCTAGTGTCCTTTATTACATTATTCATCCTAGAGTAAATTTCTACAACTACCTTGAACTATTGGATTTGTCCGATTCAAGTCAATTAAATTTACAAGCAAATGCAGGGTTATGGGATTAATACGCGTCTACTACTAGAAAATGAACACGTTACAAAAATGAATTTGTTGATATTTACAAAAATAAATAAATAAATAAATAATTAAATAAACAAATAAATAAATAACTAAATTAATAAATCATTAAGTAAATAAACAAATAAATAAATAAATAAATTAATAATAAATAAACAAATACAAAACTACCAAACTAACTGCTTTTATTTCGAAAATGTTTGCCGAGTATCAGAAAATCAGCGTGCGGTTCAATCAGTCGTCACTGCCACCACTTTTCTACCGTTTTCACTCCGCTACCACCAGCTGGCGTGCAAGCCTATCGTACCATTGTGATAAAAGTGGGTAACCGCTCTGCGCTGTGTAATGGCGACTATCATTAGCATGGAGAAACTCACTTGATCAGCACTCCAGAAAGCCTTATGAGTATGCAGGGAATCAAGATTTTTATGCACGAAATCTACGTAGCAGAGGACGTAGCACAGTACCTCTCTTTGCTTATCTATTAGTAGTATGACAACAGGATTTTATCACATTTGCTTAGCTACTTTTAATAGAGTAAGATCTGTAAGGAAGTCTTACATGTCCGCTAGCACAGAGATAGACAGCTGGTGATTGATGCACAATTTGTTTTCTTTTAGGACCTCTGTTGCCTGAGGCTCTTGATGTGCTGAACATTCCTTTTCGCAAGAGACAGGAGCTCACAACTAACTTGAGTGGTAAGAAATAATCTGTAGATTCGAACAACTCCATCTCCAGTAGTGAACTTCAAAGGGGGGAAAAAAATGTTCGTTTCGAAACCCCCCCCCCCCCCCTCCCCCCTTTACTATTACAAAACATAGAAAAACAAGTCACGCCCTAATGACAACCAACTTAAGTTTCTATTATTCTTGTTTTCTCTTTCCCATTTTTAAATATAAAACAACACATCGATGTGTTTGTCATAGACAAGAAAGCCCACAGAACCCAATAAGAGTTAGCTCCACAGTTATTTGTTTGGATGTTGTTAATAATTCACATAATCCAACATGTGAGGCAAATTTTGAACAATTTTGTGGTTTTGGCCCAAAATTGCACGGACTACATTATAATGCAAATGAGAAAAGCTAATCATTAAATTTAATAGTATATTGGGCTAAATTGTGTGCGCTAAGTAACTGGAAATCGCAGTATGTGAAAACAGGCAGGGTTTTTAATGTATTGGACACATTCATTGTGTATGTGGCCCTGCACATGCCAACTATGGGATTGCTGGTCAGCAGAGCTTTATGATGGTGTGCTAATGAAATCTAAAATTGAGCCTTAATTCATTAAAATATTTCAGAGGAACCAGTGCGACCGTCAACCCCTCCCTTTTCCTTTCTTCGTGGATTGACTTTTTGGTGATAGGTCCATGATAACCGTCACGAATATACTACCCTCAAGTCATCACCAATACCTGAACTACAGAACTACAGAACTACAGAACTACAGAACTACAGAACTACAGAACTACAGAACTACAGAACTACAGAACTACAGAACTACAGAACTACAGAACTACAGAACTACAGAACTACAGAACTACAGAACTACAGAACTACAGAACTACAGAACTACAGAACTACAGAACTACAGAACTACAGAACTACAGAACTACAGAACTACAGAACTACAGAACTACAGAACTACAGAACTACAGAACTACAGAACTACAGAACTACAGAACTACAGAACTACAAAACTACAGAACTTCAAGGACTACAAGGACTACAGAACTACAGAACTACAGAATTACAGAACTACAGAACTACAGAACTGAAGGAACCACAGAACTATAAAGACTACAAAAACTACAGGAAGTATAGAACTTCAGAGCTACAAGAACTACAGAATTAAAGACCTACAAGAAGTACAGGAACTACAAGAACTACACGATCTACAAAACTGCAAGAACTACAGGTAGCTAAGGAGTATTGGTGACGACTTGAGGGTAGTATATTCGTGACGGTTATCATGGACCTATTACCGACTTTTTTCAGGCCATGGTCGACGTAAGTCAATTGCAAGCACCCTTTGCATCTCCCTGAACGCTCCTTGTACAAATCTGCTGTGTTTGGAACAAAGAGTGTCGCCCTTCATGTAGATCCCTAGTTCGGGATCTGTTATCTATGCATAAACGCCGCGGGTAGCACTTAGCACATCGCTCAGCATTCTCGTCCCCAGAGACTCGGTTTCTTTGGTGTCGTGGTCTGCGAAACAGAGGGCTCTCGTGGCAGCCTTTATCGCATGCCCGTTAATCTCGCACA
>JAHPZR010035493.1:5000-13285 GCA_019787425.1 Platygyra sinensis
TCTAGAGAGAGGGTGTGGGTGGGGTTAACCGACTAGCGACAAAGGGCTAGAAAATATTACTGACTACTGACAAAACTAGAAAAACATTACCGACAAGCGACAAAAAAATTAACTGGGATTTACCGACAACTGACAAAGGTCGAAAATTTTAACCGACAAACGACATGCGGAACCCCCCATTCAGACCCTCTAGAGACTCTAAGTACTTTTTAGCAAGTGCGGGATTCCCGTTCCTTGAACAGTCCCGTAAACAGTACTGAAGTGTTATTGATGTTATTTTTATTGACTAGCAGACAGGACGATCATGTATCAAGCTTTAGAGTTTTAAGCATTGCTATCTCACCAAAATTAAATAGCAGTTAGCCTCATGAAGTACATGTTACAGTAAACTACCGAAAAACTCGTTACTTTCCGTTAAAGAAAAGTTTCTGTTAGTACGTTGGTGTTACTTGATAAAAATACTACGGATTTGGTTGTAATCGGATGCCGGCAAAATGAACTGATTTGGCTTGAATTTACATTTCAAAACCTTAAATTAATTTACCGTACGGTAACTTTTGCTTGACTGTTGATTGGAAAAAATAAATTTACTGATTGTTCCTTTGTCACGCTGTTTTCAAGAGGGGTCACGTAGTGGGGGCGTCGCTTCTTTCCAAGGGATGTCTGCTTTCTGGGGGATTGCCACTTTCAGGATTTATGGTGGCTTAAGTTTTTTTTTTTTTTTGTTTTTTGTTTTTTTTTTTTAAGTTACTTTTAGGCGTTCGCTGCTTTAGTCGTGGGTCGATTCTTTCGGAAGCTTACGGTATACGAAGAGGCAAGTAGATAGGTCTACATGTGATGAAGTTTTCAAATTCTTTGGTCTAAATTAACGATTAAGTACTTAGCAAATAGGTATGTGAATTTCTACAAGGGGTTTTACGATAGCCATAGAAGTAAAATAATAATATCTCTCGTCTCAGTCCATGTATTGCCTACCTAAGAAAGCTAGATTCCTTGCCACTTTCTCCACATGGAACAAGTGCATCTGAAAGAGAAAAGAAAACCTTGTCCCCTTTTTTCAGTGGATATTGGGATCTTTGCTGTCCACGGCAAACCACCTTATACCCTGAAGATATCTCCGTCAATATTGTATTCTTCGATTGGTGTGGATAGCAGGATAGAATCAGTTGTCGCTCTGCGGGTCTTCCAATATCACATAAGCAAGCTTGGAATCCTGCATAGTGCTGTACGGAGACATCTTGGTTGAGAAGCCCTGGAATATCGAGTTCTTCAGGTTTTGTGCTTGTGTCAGTCGTTAGGGCCGAATAGCTGAAACGACATAAGCTCGGTTAATTAACGCTGACAACTTACAAGTACAGTGGAACGCCGCTATAGCGAAGACCCCGTTATAACGAACAACATTTGAAAGCCCGGCAGAATAACAGTAAATTATAACCCACCCATTAATCTCTGAGTGATTTTATTGGCTACTTTACGTCACGTGGTATAAATCTCCGGACAGTTATCACGCATAACCCCCGCCCGAGTCGATATTTGTCCTCCGATTGTTTCCGTCGAGGAGAAACATAGTCAGCACAAGAATTTCAACTTTTCTTTTCTCTTATTTAATATGGAAGGAAACCAAACTAGTGTTACTGAGTCTAGCGATGGTGACATTAAAAAGCTGATGACCAGTGCTGTTCCGGAAAGTACAAAAAAGTCACCGAAAATACGCTGTCAAAATCTTTGAAGGTGGAGAAAGTCACGAGAAGACTTTTAATATTTAGTCCTACGCAAATTTAAACCGATTCATTTTGCAAAATAAAGATTTAATACAATGTGATAACTAACTATAAAATAAACCAACCGTTCACGTCCGACTTTAGCGTGGAGGAAGGAGAGAAAAATTCCAGTCGCACTTGAAATCATGGAGCCGGCAGAATTGTCAACCATGCTGAAATCTTTTTTACGCAGAAGCCAGAAAAGTCAGTGGAAGGAAAACCATACAGTCGCAACACTGTGAAAGCCAATTCGTTCCGGGCTGGACAGATTTTTTTTTTCTGGTTCTCTTCAAAGAAAGCTGTTTGCCATTATTCGGAATAAGTATTCAAGCCTGCAAACGAAGCTCGAGATCCATCACTGAAAGATCTTGCGCGACAAAGATTGATTTCTTTCACATAGCACAAGCGTCCAATTTCCAGCGAAGACCTTGAAGTCCTCTATGCAGCTTGGTCTGAATGCTCCAGAACGTTTTGCAAATTCGGCATGGTTTACTGTAATACCATTCTCTACTTCGGAAAAAGAGGCCGTCAAAACACACTGAAAACCAACGCGAGATGAAAGTTTCATGAAACCCGGTGAACTTTAGCTCAAAACAACAACAAGCCGGTTGAAGTACTTCATCTCAAGCGAGAGAGCGACGAAAAATCAGTCCACCTTCAAATACTACAGATTTTACACATTCTGTGTTTCAACGAGATGTAAATTCTGAGACTGAAACACATTTCCTTCTAGTCAAGCTTTTGAACAGTACGTCGGAATATATGAACCAAATGCGCTAAGTTTTGGAGTTTTTGATCCAAGGGGCGTTACGAGAATTAATTTCACATGACAGCTTGTCAAATTTGGTCCAATCACAGTTGAAATAGAGTTAGCTAAACCAATCAAAATTACTTTGCTCCCTCACGTCAACCACACGCATTCGCAATCAGATCACCAATGGCTTTTTTACCATGTTTACGAGCGGTTTATTTGCGAAATGAAAATTAATGGGAGGGTTATAAAATAAATAAACCCCTTTCTGGCTTGCTGGTATGTCGGCTGATAATGTCCTTGGCTGAGAGATTGTCCTCAAAATTTCACATTTGCCCTCGAAGCTTCGCTTCTCGGCCAAATGTTCATTTTTCGGACAATCTCTCAGCCGCGGACATTATCAGCCGACATACCAGCCGCCTGAAGGGGTTTATTTACTAAATATGTGGAAACAAACCCGGCTATAACGAAATCCCCGCTATAACGAAGTGATCTTGACGGTCCCAACGCGCAATTTACCCCGCTATAACGAATATTTTGTCCTGTCGCTCTCAATCAGTAAAAACGACATGATGATACAAATGGCTGATAAGCCAACACGACTCGTATTGGCCAAGATAGGGAAACTTCGACCTTCAAAGCTTTGCGTTATCTAAATGTAGCTGTCCACGCCCAAGTCTGTAGACTGTTCTGAGTGGGGTATATCCCATTGTCCAGCGTGGTTCAGCTTGGTTACCCCGCTATAACGAAAATTTTTGTTGTTGACCAGATAATTCGTTATAACGGGGTTTTCGCTATAACGAAGACCCCGCTATAACGAACAATTTTTTCGGTACCGTGACACTTCGTAACAGCGGGGTTCCACTGTATGCCATTTCATGACAGTGTACACAGGGAATAACTTAAGCAAGCTAGCAAGCATGTATGACGTGTCATAAGTCGTTATGGTTCAAAATACTTCTACAGTTGTTTCCCCTACAAGACAACCCTGTGATACCAACAGATAATTATCCCAAGTGGTTGAAAAGTCACATTTTAGCCAGATTTTCAAATAGCCGTCCACCAAGTATGTATGGGCATGTGACGCTCAGCGATTTCCCTTTTTGGGCTCTAAGTTATGACTGATTTCCCCTTCTGTCATCCTGGGAATCCAATGATTCCCCCAACATTCAGGACTTCTATGTTTTTTACAGTTTTCCATTATTAATCAAGAGAAATAAAGAAAGGAATGACAATGTATGTACCTGGAATCAGTGGACTTGACTTGAAATGACAGAACCCCGTCTTCTAGTTTGGCTGGCGGCTCCAGTTTGTCTGTGATGTCAACCCATTCTCGTGGGCTGCCTATTTTGCTTCGAGAACATAATCGTACCTGGCTTGCCTCCACATTCTGTACTTTTCTCTGGTCTTGTTCTAAAGCAATGGGCATTGTTATTGAAACGGGTTCTGCAAGTTCACCTTCCATAGGGCAGTTAATGTGAAGGATTGGACTAACAAAAACTCTTTTTTCTTCAAAGTCGTCATTTGGAACATGTTGTACCTGAATAAATAATTAAGCCTCAACTTAAACCTTTTTTTTAAGTACAGAGATACATCTTATGATTTTAGCACACTGACATCACAAATGGCGGAAGTCTCAACTGAGTCACGGCATGAAAAGGAGGCGGTTGAGGATCCCGAACTCTAATATGGCAATAACTGAGGCGAACACGTTCGCAGCTCCTCCTGTCCAGTATTACGAAAGAAAAATGATATTCATAAAGCTAGTATGACGGTGTGTTTACATGGAATGATCCTTAGACAACGATACAAGCTTAAGCTTATATGTGGAAATTGCTTTTACCTAGGACAACAAAGAGTCGGTGGGTACTCGAGCTCAAATTCATAAACTGGGGGCTTAAGTGACGTTTATTGGGAAGATTTAGCTGGGCGTAAAGGCAAAACTTGATTAAGCTAACCTAGGATAAGCGAGAATTTTGATTTAAGTTTTGTAACTTTGCGGAGAGGTTTTGTGTATATTGTTTCACCTTTTGTTGTGAGTTTAAATAATCTCAAACTGCACAAACAGAAGCAGTAAATAACATTTGTATACAAGAAAATATTAGATACTAGGTTGTATCATGATTTTAAACCTGGATTAGCGTTAACCGGCTTCTGAATAACTCAGCCTGAAAACAAGGCAGGTTAACTTGACATGAACCTGGGACCCAATCGAAAACCAGCACATGGACAGAGCCCAACTTCAACTGAAAACACGTGACCTTGACTAGCTGTAAAATTGAGGCCTCGATATGGCCAGTAACAATGCCTCCGAAGCTCCGCTACTACTTCCCACAAATTGGCAGTGCACGTGTCTGGCGTCTTTTGTTGGTAGTGGTCCCTCCGAAATATACTTTTGGCGCAAAAACCTTTTTCATTTCATACTGAGATTTTCGGGTGGAATCAATCGCATGAAAGACACGGGAATCTCTTTATCTAATCACAATCGCAAAACGATTTCTCGCACAAACGAAAAGCGTTTCATCCAATCCGAACTTAGTTGTCAAAATGAATCAGTCAATTCACAAGGCGTTCACGTTGTTGTCGACACTTCCTCGATCTTCATTCATAAAAGCTTGTAGAGTTTCCCAAGTCTGCATATTTGTTTCCATGTAATTTAGCCATAATCCGTGAGACAATCGCGGAAAGTTCGAACAGGTTTATCGCTTTGGATAAACCGATTGAAGAGTACATCCAGGAACAAAAGAACAAAACACTTGGGCAGAAACCCGACGGGACATACTTTTAAGTGTGAAACAAAAGATGAAGGAGATTACGAACAATCAAATCTTCGAGGACTTTTGTTTCAAGTATTGGCCATTTTTAAAGAACGGAAATATCCCGTGAGCATCACCGACTCCAAAGAGTTTGACCAAGTAAGAAAGTTTCCCTTGAAGCTTGAAGCAAAAAACTCAACAAACAAGTCAACGGAACTCAGGTAAACTAAAAGGAGCGATGAAGACTGATGAAAACGTGAACGGTATGAATGAAAAAATATTTTTACCACGTCTTCGAAGAAGCGATAAAGTTGTTGCTCATAAGCTTAATAAATAAGAGTGCCTTAACTTGACTATTGTTCTGCTGAATGAAAAAGCAACTAATTAACAATTGGTTCATGCTTTAGCGTGCACTATCGAGTTATGGAGCACGCGGGAAGTTTGGAGAGCACGAAAGAAGCGTAAGAGTTGCCCGAGGCGTAGCCGAGGGCAACTCTAGCTTCTTGAGTGCTCTCCAAACTTCCCAAGTGCTCCATAACTCGATAGTGCACAGCTAAAAGCATGAACCAATTGTTTTATAACATAGCCGGTGGAATTGTGCATAAAATCCGACGCGAATAACGGACAACAATATCAGAAGTGATTGTTCGCGGTAAGCGAAATAAACAAAATAGGAATTGGTTTTATTTCAATCTTTCTTTTGAAAGCTCGAGTTTCATATTTAACAATTTCAAAACGGAAAAATTTAAGCTTACCTTTGAAGGATGAAACAGACCAGTTTGTAACTTGTTTGGTTTTACCAGAGTGTCTTTCTGTCAAAATTGCATTTCACCCTCGAACAGTGAAGCGAATCGTGATGGCGCCGATGCTGAGTCTCCTGTTCCGTTGTTTTTCTCTTTTTCTGCCTCATTTAAGAACTCCAACCCAAGAGAAAAGGTCGGAAATTGTCTTTGTTTTGGGACTGGTGGGTGGAGTCTCTGTTTCTATCCATTATTGTCGCGAAATATCTGAATATTTTTCCCCACGCTAACAATGGCCGCTCGCGCGAAAAAAAAATTTTCTGGCAAAGCGATTTGCTCACGCCATCAGCGCGAGAGTGCACCATCGGGATTTTAAGCACGCTTACGTATACTAAATTTGATTGCGTGGCTCTGCTAGCTATGTTATAAATTCTATTATAACATAGCTAGCAGAGCCACGCAATCAAATTTAGTATACGTAAGCGTGCTTAAAATCCCGATGGTGCACTCTCGCGCTGATGGCGTGAGCAAATCGCTTTGCCAGAAAATTTTTTTTTCGCGCGAGCGGCCATTGTTAGCGTGGGGAAAAATATTCAGATATTTCGCGACAATAATGGATAGAAACAGAGACTCCACCCACCAGTCCCAAAACAAAGACAATTTCCGACCTTTTCTCTTGGGCTGGAGTTCTTAAATGAGGCAGAAAAAGAGAAAAACAACGGAACAGGAGACTCAGCATCGGCGCCATCACGATTCGCTTCACTGTTCGAGGGTGAAATGCAATTTTGACAGAAAGACACTCTGGTAAAACCAAACAAGTTACAAACTGGTCTGTTTCATCCTTCAAAGGTAAGCTTAAATTTTTCCGTTTTGAAATTGTTCAATATGAAACTCGAGCTTTCAAAAGAAAGATTGAAATAAAACCAATTCCTATTTTGTTTATTTCGCTTACCGCGAACAATCACTTCTGATATTGTTGTCCGTTATTCGCGTCGGATTTTATGCACAATTCCACCGGCTATGTTATAAAACAATTGGTTCATGCTTTTAGCTGTGCACTATCGAGTTATGGAGCACTTGGGAAGTTTGGAGAGCACTCAAGAAGCTAGAGTTGCCCTCGGCTACGCCTCGGGCAACTCTTACGCTTCTTTCGTGCTCTCCAAACTTCCCAAGCGCTCCATTTAACAATTAGATTATGAGCTCGAGATTTCTATGAGGGGATAGTTGATGAGGCCGAAGGCCGAATCAACTATCGCCTCATAGAAATCGAGAGCGAATAATCTAATTGTTTTAGTAGAATTCTTACTAAGATTTACTTTAAATAATGGTTTCCAATTATTTCTCGACGAGTTATTAAACTTTGTGCCTTAAAAATATCGCTCGGATTAATTCGGCATTTAAAATTTAAGTTGTATACGGGAGCGCATCATTTTTTTCAATAGTTTCAACTTTTCTAAAGTTAAGAAACCGTAAATGTCCTTCGTTAAGTCTTCTCAGAAATTTAATTATCCATTTTTAGCAAAATTTTCTCCAAAACTTTGGCAAAACGATAAAACGTCGCCATTTCGTAGACTAGTTCCAGCTACTGCACACTAATGGCTGATAGTGTGCAATAGCTCAGCCAATCAGATTACAGCATTTGCATTAGTGTACTAGTAGAATTCTACTAAAACTCGATAGTGCACGCTAAAGCATGAACCAATTGTTAATTAAAAGTTTAAAAATGAGAATCTCAGTAAGTATAAAATAAACTACAGTACGGAAAGAGCTTAACACGGTATTAAAACACTCGTTGTTTTTGAATCAGAAAATTCGCTCGTCAATTCCATATGCGTGCACTTTTCATGAAGTAATCTATATAATATTATTTATTAGTAATATTCTCTTACCTTTATTGTCATTGCCATACCCTTAGACATTGACCTTGTAGGAATTGTCACACTCGTACCAGGATACTCTATGACTTGACAAGTAAATTCAGGACTTTTCACTGACTCGTCGAATTGAAATGTGTGGGACTTTAGACGAAAGATCACAGCGTAAAAAGAAAAGCTCGTTATGGTTGCTTGGACAAACTGTAATTCACTTTGCGATTCATCAAGTGGTTCTACAATAAACAGACGTAATAAAAGAAAAAAAAACAATAATAACTTCCGGTAACCCTTACTCTTTCTTACAATGTGATAGAGTTTAATCTCCACAATGTGTGTTGGACTGTGGTGGATCTAGATCTCTTTGTAATATAGGCCCCAATTTTTCCTGTCCTTCCGGCCTTAAG